>UCOK01006056.1:0-95079 GCA_900474325.1 Synergus umbraculus | reverse complement strand
TATATATATATATATATATATATATATATATTCAAAGAAACATCATTTTCAATTTCAAAGCAAGTACATTTGATTACACGAGAGATTTAACGATATTTTGTATGATATTAAGTAATTTTAAGAAGTTTTACAGGGTTTCTACCGAAATCTCTTAAAATTCTTTGAATCCTCTTAAAATCACTTGAAATCTCTTTTAATCTTTTAAAACTCCTCAAATTCCCTTTAAAATCACTAAAAATAATTACAAATCACACTGTTAGAAATATATTGAAAATTCAACTACTTTTGATTGAATATTCATTCAGCAACGGTAATTGTAAAAAACTTCAACTATAAAGTAATTGAAGGTTTTTTTTACAGTGCACTTGAATCAATCTCCTGAAATTCTCGTTATTTGAATTCAGATATAGTCTCATGAATTCACTTGAAATCACTTAAAATCGCAGGATTTTTTTTTAATTTCTTAAAGTCAGTAAAATCTTCTGCAATCATTGAAATATCCTGAAATATCTTGAAGTCAGAAGTAGGTGTACAGCGGATCAGTTAAGTTATCAACCCTTCGAATAATAATAATAATTTCTGGAATAATTATCATCATCATTCGAAAGATTCTAATTAGAATTCTTCATTATGATAATTAAATTTCAATTCGAAAGGTCGATATTGAAAGCACTGGTACAAAAAAGTGAATACTTTTCATTCTTGAATTGCGAAATCGAAAATGCCTTCCAAGAAAACTGTGGTAATCGAGTGCAGTGCACTCTTAAGTATAGCACGTGCATTGCAGATTTTAATACTTAATAATCCTAAACAGTTTATTTCACACCCATGAGCGTTCGTTACTCTGTGTGTCTCTGAATTCCGTCTGCCAGGACTGGTTTGACAACAGTGAATGCAAATGTGTCATTTGATTTGCATGCAGTTACAGCTAAGATAAAGTATCGAGTATATACGTATATATGTATATATAAAAATATATATATCTCCAGTTAAGGTTCTGAATAGCTTCTATGTTTCTCTTGATAAGACAGAGACTCACATATCTACTCAGGGTGATTCACAATTCACAATTCATGCACCTATATCTCCTTTTGCAAATTATCTATCTACTCACAGCTGCATTAAAAAAAAATTTCTATGAATTTGAGTTTTAGGATAGAAATTTGTAAAAACGTTTGGATTTGAGACCAGTGAAGTTTTTCTTGTTTTTCAGTTCTGAAGCGACCTTTTCTTCTATCTGAAAGACCTTACTTTCTAGTTCAACGACTTACGAGTCTTGAAATGCCGATGAAGAATCCTAATGGCCGATCGTCCTTCTTCGCCTTTCTCGTCCTCTTTTCCTAAGATCATGGGTATATTGGTATCGTTTTCTGGAACTCGTTACATCGGTTATTTCTTTAATCATTTTAATATTTTTAATCCTCCACCGGGCAACGACTTCTGACATAAAGACTCTTTGCTCGCAGGTGTCAGTCACTGAGTTTACTTATTCTTTAAACACCTTCACAGTTTTTTAATCTTCACTCTCCGTTCTTCAATATCTATCTCCGTTTTATAAACTAATAATAATGGTTATTAAACATGCACGAGGCTGTCATTCACGTGAATCAAGCTTTACCTTTTATTATCAACTTATGTAAGTTATAGAGGTATACTTATGTGGTATTATAATCGAGGGCATGATGCACAACACTGTTAATTGTAGAAGCACCGAGATTTTTCAATGAAAGTATTATTATTGTCTAGTTAATTTGAAAATATTAATATTTCTGGATTCTGGCATTGGATTATGAGAGAAAGGTATCAAACGAGACAAACAAGTAGCGAAGAATGTATAATGCGAAAAGTATCGCTTTAAAAAAATCAGGGTCGGTGAGATTTATGCGGATCGTAGGAACGGAAATTATGCAGGCATTTGCGTATATAAATAACGTATATCAACACTAAACAGTAATGTATAATAGAATGGATAAAAAGACAAAAAAAATACAAACTATTACATGCAACTCTCACTATACCTTCCTTTTTTATTACTTTGTCATCAGATGGGAAGCTATCAGTTTTATTTCGCATTGACTCGTCAATCATAGCTCGCAATTTACATTCGAGATTACCTAGGATTAAAAACTTACTCGCAAAATAGATAAAAACTCCAACCTTGGATTTTGGAACCTACTTTGAAGTACCAAAAAAATTTTTTTTGTATCTTTAGGATTTTTATATTAATGAATCTAAAAAAATGTATGAATATTTCAATGCTGATCAATAATTTGAAAATTGTACGCTAATGTTTGTTAACGAGACAAGTTACGTCCTTCAATTCGTGATATTTATTACTATTATCTGGAATTAAAAGTTCATTACTGAATAGAATACAAGAGTAATGCATTTAGCCATGAGTTGATATAGAGAATTATTAATTGACGATTGAAGTCTGTTAAAAATAAAATTGCAGTAATGAGAAAAGGCAGGAATCGCTTTTTACATAGTTTAATGGCGTTTTCCACTATAAATTATGAAAAAAGTACCTTGAAGAAGATTACCATAAATCCTTGTCTATTAAAAGAAATATAAAAGAAAGAAGTTCAAGAATTTCCAGGTTGTAACAGGAAAAACATGTAAAAACATTTGATTACTTAATATTATTTGTAATTAAAAATGTCAAATGCACATAAGCCCCAAAAATTTAATTTTCATTTCTTCTTTTTGTCTTCAGGCATACATTTCCTGTGCATTAGGAGTTCACAAAGTTGGGTACGTCATGATTTGTTTTGGGGTGGTGAATGCTGGTTGTTCATTGCTCTTCGGATCGATCATGAAGTTTATTGGTAGACAACCAGTCATGGCACTGGGTGCTGTAGTCCATGCATCATTAATCGCGGTCCTTCTTACTTGGAAACCTCATCCAGACAACCCTTACACTTTTTATACGATCTCAGGACTTTGGGGCGTTGGAGATGCTGTTTGGCAAACACAAGTTAATGGTAATTATGAAAATTTCATTCAAATTAATTGTTTAAGTTTAAGTTTTTTTTTGAGAATTTCGAGGACTTTAGAAGACTTAAAGTGATATAATAAGAAAAAAAATATCAATAATATTTTAATTTTAATAGGAAATTATTAAAAAACCAAGTAAAGCACTTAAAAGTTGAAAGTCAATTTTTAAATTAAGTCATGATGTTTTCAAGTACATTAAATTCTTTTGTCATAGTCTTTTGTTATTTTTATCAACTCTGCTCGACTTATATGACTCTATGACTCATTAATTTGAGCGCTTTGAAAAATCCTTTTACTTCTGAAAATACAACCTTTCTGAAAAATTTTAATAAACTGCCACAATAATTTTCATAATTTTTCGACATTTTTTTTGGTAGCACTACAGTCTTTTAATAGTAAATTATAAATTAATAGATTAATTTTAAATCGTCGTTTACATTTAAAAATATCTGCTACATACATAAGAATTTTTTTCCTTTGATTTAAATTTGAATACTAACTTGTTTTTAGTTTTTATATCATTGGGGAACTCCACTATAGAAAAAAATTATCCTTACTAAGTGTACGGCATGTAAGTGGGAATTATAAAGTCTGAATGCAAACGAGTAAAAAAGAATTTGATTTCATTCATGTTCTCAATTTCTAATTAAATGCGCTGATCTAAAAAACCAGTAAACAAATCGTATGTTTCCAATTTGGAAAATTTCAAATATTTAAATTGATATTTTAAATTCATAGACTTGCAAATGAGTACCTAATTTATTCAATAAAAAAATCTGACGGAAGGAGAAAAAAATGGACAATCCGTCAATTGACAAGCAAGATGAATAAAAAATCCAAAAAATGGAGATTAGGCAAAGCAGCCTGTCTTATTTTTTTCCTGCCTGAAATCTGTAAATTAACGAAGTCGTTCCCATCTTTCTACTTTTTTCTCCAAGTTTTTTTTTCCTGTGTGCTCTACAGGGAAAGAATTAAGCATGTGTTCGAAATGAGAATCTCGAGCTATGAAAAGACTATTCTCATTCCCAAAACCGGATTTCATAATTAACTAATCGCTCATAGGTGAGTTCTCCCTTCAAATCCGATATGGTTTTTGCAAAAAAAAAAAAGAAAAAACATGGAACGAATTTGTTTACTTGTCACCTACCAAAGCGGATGTGGATTCAATAGACGAGAACTCGTCTATTCGCACAAGTCTCGTGCAGCCTTGAACAAGCCTTGAACAAGTTCAGAATTGTGATGCATCTCACTTTTAAAAAAAAATTTCATTGGAAGTGAAAAATTGATAATTTCTTTTGGATTTTGGAGAGAAAGGAAATTCAAAATATAATTTAAAAAAAAATAATTTTCCTAAATCCTTTTAATTAAATCTTCTGCAATCTCCTTAAACACTTAAAAACTAGTGTAATAAAATTCTCAAAGAAACAGGAGATACTTTTTCACTTTTTCTTTTTTTTGCTGCTGAGTGTACATAGTATTCAACATGTTCTGGACATTCACGAATGCCAGCAGCCATTTAGAAAGTTGCAAGTTAGAAGAGGTGACAGTCGCCAACTTTACCATCTCTCAATTATTCATAAACTCTATAATGTCATTTTTATGCCATTCATGTCATTCTCTAAACTTTAAACTTTTGACGTATTTACTAACGTTTTTTCAACTTTATTTATTCACTTAGAAATGTTTTGTAATAAACATTGAATGTGTCTCAATATTCATAAAATTATATTATTACTTAGCATTTACTTCATTTGGAAATAAAAATAAAATATTCAACTCCCCTCAGTTAAATAACAATTACAAAATATTTTTAAGGAAAAAGTAGGTTTCAGAATCTGGCTCCACAGAATTTTTAAAAATGTCATCCAACAGTCTAGAGATAACTGTATTCGTATGGCAAAACAGTATCCATGTAGCCGGTTTCTTGTAATTAGTCCTGGCATGGCTCGCAGTGTTCTTAGCTGACTGGATATTTATTATCTTGATTCAATAATCCCCGCTGAGCTGTTCCAAAGTCTCACGTTCTCAAACTACAGAGAACTAATTCTTCAGTTTTTAACGACTCGAAAGAAATTAAAAATGGTTTCTCCGAATGTTAAACTTGTTAAACTATTCTCATCTATTTCATTAATCTTTTTATAAATTCTGCATACAACAAAAAATACAAGAAGAATCAAAAGAAACATTTAATGACAGAAGCGGACAAAATATAATACTAAGAATAGAAAAAAAATTTACATTCAACTAAAAAAAAAATTAGTAGCTGTAATTAAATTCTCTAATAGCCTCAATTTATTATAATTAAACTTCCAATTTGCGGTCTCGTGCTTTTAACTGAAACGAGCTGAGAAATGAATCAGATCCATTCTCGCAAAAAATACAAGTTCTCGAGTAACTTTGTTTTTCATTCGGAGGCGAAAATGGATTTCCCAGGAACTGTCAAGGACGAACATATTTAAAATTGGAGACAGACGAAGATACGATATCCTGAGTATTATTCTCGAGATAGACACGTTGTTCATAGAGATTTTTATCTCTATAATGAACTAGTGTACATCCTCCCCTCGTTTCCTCTGCCATCTCTCGGATATGTTCGATTGTTCGTATTATGTCCAACCCATAGTACGCATTTACGTTTTATACTTCTTCGCATTATGCATGTTTTTTGAATCCTCCAACACTTTACTCTATGAGCGGTTGTCGTAAGTCGTAATCACCATGGCAATTACATTATACCTACTTTTCTGTTAGAAGAGACTGGTCAAGGATACTTGCTTGTTCTTTACAAGTTTTACTACGTTTTTTTTTAAATTTTCATCCTTACGCTATGTCGATACTAATTCAGGATTTTTCAGGGAATTTAAGGAAATCCGACAATTGTCCAGAATTTAAAAAAAAATGGAAAAATCCGTAATATATATATTACTATAGAGATTCTTTATAATCCTTCGAAATCCTTGGACAGCTTCTAAAATCTGTTAAATAAACTATAAAGTAAAATAGTAGATATTTTAATAACATATGTTTTCGTGTTTTTAACTATTGTAGTTGCATAAATTATGTTATTAATGAAATAAATTTTTTCAGGACTCTACGGAACGCTCTTCAGGCGCAATAAAGAAGCAGCTTTCTCAAACTACCGACTCTGGGAGAGTGCAGGATTCGTTGTGGCCTATGCTTACAGTACACACCTTTGTGCCAGGATGAAGCTCTACGCGCTCTTATTTGTCCTGATAATTGGATCAGCTGGTTACGTGGTGGTCGAGATCCTCCACTGGCGAAAACAAAAGAGGCTCAAGGCCATAGCAGAAGATCCTAAGGCAGCCCAGGCGGAAGCTAATCAACCAGAAGAGACAGATGATGAAAAGGACGACATTGATGACGACATAATCATCACTCATCTGTGAAGGCGATCAAGCCACTCGATCTCGTTTGATCCTCCTCTTCCTCTGGAATCTATTGATCCTGGCATCAAGTAACATCAAAAGAGTCAATATTCCAAAACAATTCAAGGAGATTACATTCAAGGAGGAGGGCCTATTTGAAATCTCCCAAAAAACACCAGAGAATCTTTCAAGAGTTTCTTTTGGTTTAATTGGCATCTAAGAACGCGAATTATTAAAAGGAGGGTTGAAATCCTCTTCTCGAAAGTTAAAAATCTCCCAGTTCAAAGAATTTTGGGTACGGGCCTGAGCCTAAGATCGATGGATCCTCAGAGTGCTCAAAGACCCTCTTGGGTAACACTTCCGCCTTTCACCGACTCGTATCTTCGCACCTCCATTTCCCAGAGTATTTCGAGACATTTCGAAAAAAAAAAAACAATTCGACTTGAATCTGAGCCAAATTGGCTGATTCCACTTCAGAATAGCGAGGAAAAGTCGGCGTCAGGGTTGGAAAAGTATTAGACCTAGGAGTACTTAGTTAATTTTTGATAAGCTTTTTCCAAGCAGCGGAACTGCTCGGAAAAATTGGAAACTTTCATGGACTTCCTACCAAACCAGGACACATACTTTGATTTGACTAATATCAAAAAACAAAGATCAAATTGTTCACTAAATTATTTTAACCGACTTGACTCATCTTCTATGGAGATCATCGGATTTATTTTTGCCACTAGATAAGTTGAATTTATTTATTCGACTGTTTTGTACAAAGTGTCTCCGTCCTTTCAGTTGTTACCAGGGTTCATTTGATTTTTGATTAGGACAGCAAATATTTCGCTGCTGGGGGACTTTTCTTTCAATCTGACCGAAAGAGTCAAAGAAAATGAACTCCTGGAAACTGTAGATAAAGCTGACAATTGAGGATAGTAATATTGAGAATTTTCAAAGATAATTATTGGAAAGAAGGTTTGGTAGTGAAGAATAAAATCCAAAAGTACAAGGCAGTATTTTCAGTATTTTTTCTACAATTGTCTAGATACGATCGCAAAACGTGAGAAAGTTAATCCTTAGCAATCTGAGAAATCTCTTTTTTTTTATACAAGTAAGTTTCATTTGTAGGGATTAGTTTTTAGCCAGTGACATGAATTTTAAATACGCATAACAGCGATAATGGGACCAAGACTTTTCTTATTATCTCTCTCTATTCTAGATAATTAGCTAGCTAGATCGATAGGATAAAAAATAAAAAAATAGGTCTATAATAGAAGCGTGTTGGCAAATTGTAGACATGCAATGTCCAGACTTCACTAGTCCCAGGACTCAGAGCTTTCTCTCCAGTTTTACATATACGCGTGCGACAGTTTTTCTTTGCGTATGTACGTTTGTGCAGGTGTGCCTATTGTAATATGTACATATATAAATTAACATTTGTAATATTCTAATTCCATCAAGTTTTCTTCACGATTCCATAAAATTCATCGAATTTTTTTATATATTTATCCTTGTGCGAAAAAATCCTCAGCATTTTTCAACGGTGTTGAATGTTACACAGAATACTCACGAAATATATTCTTAGAAGTTGATGGATTTTTATAGATAAGAAAAAAAAATTGTCAAAAAGACAAGATATTTGTTTTTGTTTTTTTTTTTTTTTTGGAATCAAAAAAATTGTTTGATTGGGAAATATGGTGGGATTAGAAAATTTCTCGGATGTGATTACAGGAAAGTACATACATGGATGTGTGTGCATAATTAATCGTTATAGAAATACAAGTGACGCGCCGGATGGCCGGTTTCGGGACGAGAGTCCTGTGCGTGATTTTGGTATCTTCTGTTCGTCAATCCTTAGTAGAACTAAGAGACAATATAAATATATAAATATATTTTTTTAATCGGTAAGATAAGTCGTTATTAACTCTATAGAAAAGTGCACACCTTGCTCACCGATTTCGGTGGCCTGGCCCCTGTACAGTTTAAAAAATGCACTTAATTATTAATTTCCTTCATCATTTGTTGTTGCAATTAAGATGATGAAGATGATGATGATAATGATGATAATGACGACGATCACAAATGCGATCATTAACTGTTATTACTATCGGATGATTATTGCTATTATTATAGTTATTATTATTATTTTTATTATATTATTAAATCGCTCTTGTATTATGTTTCTAAGAGATTGTTCATTATATAATTATTATTTTAAACACTACCGACACATTATGTTAATGAATAGCGATAGTCGAGCAACATTTTATTAAATGAAAAATTAAAATTATATACTCTCTTTTCATTTTTAAACCCCCCTTATTAGAGATCTTAAAGAAGAAAGTTCGCTGAAGATTTAAATTATATTCTTGAGAATTTTAAAACGCTGTTCCTGATATACTAATATATAAAATTATTTCATAGATTTTTTCAGTTGATTAAAAATGCAGGAATAATGTAAAGATATTTCTATATTTCTCATATTATAAATGATACAATATAACAAATGCTTTATACATAGCGTAGTAAGGACTTAATATTATAAATAATCTTAATTTTGCCTATATTAAGCTCTGTCACTGACAATTTAGATGGCAGCTCTAGAGGAGGCGTTTCATTTTATAATATTCTTATATCTTATATAAGTTTTCCCTATAGGATCAGCCTTTCATTAACGTATTAAATCTATGCATACGTAATCGGTAATACATACACAATAAATTGAACAACTTGAATATGAATAAACTCTTTAAAAAATCTTGTCGCTTCAACTAAATTTTCAGACCGTAAGTTTTCCAAGTCAACAAGATTTTCCAAACAGTAAATGAAGACATAATATGCATTGGATTACGAACTTAAAACTATCAGACTTGTAATTAAAAGTTAACTAATAAATAAAAATAAAAGATTTTAATAAAAAATTGATAGTCTATTACTAATTACGGATGATAAATTCGTAGTAGAAGAAGGTCACTCGATGCCTCCAGTTTTGAAGAGCGGAATAAATTTTTAATTTTCTGACCACACAGTGCTCTTAAGGGCGTGGAAACTAAGTTCTAATCACAAAATTTAGTTTTAAGAAGGTTGCTTAGTTTTAGAGAAAAATAATTATTATTGCGAATTTAAAGTTGGCGAAACTAAATTTGCTATTAACATATGCCCTTAAAAAACACTATAGACAAGAATTTTTATTTTTTCCGACACTTCTGTGAAGACTATTACATATTTGGCTTTTGGCAGATAGGTCAAAATAATATCAAATTATTTTGCAAAGGTACAATTTTTTGTACAAAAAAAATTAGCTACAGAAGTGCTAATCATCGTCATCACAGGTTTGAGATCACGTATTAATATATGACTATTAAATTTAAATTGATCTATTTCATCATGTTGAAACTACATTCTGAGCAATTCAAAGTGAGGATTTTTAAAATAAAAAGTTTTTTGAACCTTAAAGCTGAAACTTCTTTAAATCTATAGTTTAAACTATAACAAGAATTCTTACGATGTATCTGTAATATTCGCCATGCTGGAAAACTATGAAAAAGAATGGCGAAATTCTACTGTTGGCACATAAATGAAATTTTAACGAATATTATAATTCTGTCTAATGGATACATTATTATCTTTATGGCTGACTAGTCATACTATCTGCATTTTGATTCTGTAAAGTTAACGAATTACGGTCTTCTTTTCTGCTTTATTTTAACACAGAATTATGTATCAGAAGTTGGGTGAAATTCGACTATTGGTAACATCATTCCTGCATAAAATCAGCTATTTTTTTCCAAAATGTCTCTGCTCTACTTGGAAAGTTTATTGACGGTATTCTTGTATCACCGTCTACTTAATCTGAAACGCTGAAAGCAGACAGATTAAAAAAAATAATGATGTGATATTTTAAAAGTTTTATTTTATTTTTTTAAATATTATTCTTAATTTTACCTGAACACAAGAGTAGTGAATTCACGTTCACTATTTTAATTTCCTGAGATTTCAAATTCGGAACCCAAGTTGTTCCGCTCCATATTTTTATAATCTGATTTTTACTCATTTTATATAATCTTTTTTTTTCCTATTTGCCATCTCATTTCAAGATTAGACTCAGTTCTTCAGACTGAAAAATGAAATTTATTATTATTTTTATTATTATCATATTATTAATTATTATTAAATTCAAAATTCAGTGAATTTTTAATTAAACAATAAAGAAATAATTAAATAATTTCGAATTATTATAATAAAAAGTTGTATTAATGTAAGAAAATTCATATTATCTACCTTGAAACGTGTCATCCTGGAGTTAATAGTTTCGGAAGAATTATCTGGAAACATGCTCTTCAGATAATGAATTACTGTCTTTCTTGAATTATTTACACACGCAGTAACTTTCTAGGGTGAATTTTCGCCTAATATTTACAAAATACAAACGCCACAGGCCGAAAGGAGGACAGGTTACCTTTTGACAACCTGACAACCTTTTACATCGACGGTGAAAATGGATTGGAAGTAGCATTGATCATCGACTAGTCTTCCTTCTTCTTCTCATGTCACCGGACGGATTCCACTCAGGATCGACTTCCGTGTAAGTATAATTCACTTTAGGTATGTATCTTTGGGAGCTTCTGGTTTGTCTCTTACTAGATTTTTTCGCCTTCTTCGGGGCAGCTCCTCCAAACTGGGTACGACAGCCAATCTCTTGAGTAAAGAAACCTCTTCTCCTTGTTCATAATTATTTTGTACTTCCAGGTTTGCTATCAACATCATCGGTAGCATCCTGACTTCTCCAACTCTATCGGCAAGTCATAAGGCTTCTGCATTGAACTGACGGCCTTCAGCCTCTTCTTCAGAGGTAAGCTGCTGTTGTTCTCAGATACTTCAATTTTGATACTTTTCCTGGTTGAAAAGAAGAGAAATAATAAGAAAAAAGAAAGATATAATGCAACTCTTTTGACTATTATTCTCTTCGAGAGACTTTCGGATTCTTGAAATAATTCAACTTTCTTGGCATCATCGAAAGTCTCATCATCGTTGTTTTTATTCTCGGTGGCTTTGTTGATGACGTAAATGTTACTGTTTGGAAATTTTTGCATTCGATCGGTATAAGATCTTTCGAAATTTGTGAAAGTAGGCGGTAGAATGGTTTTATCCTGGATGGTTTTATCACCAAAAAATGTGTAAATGTTGGAGGCAGGTTGAAGATAGTTAAAACCGATCCAGGAGTCGAGAGAAGAGTAGAGTTCAGTTTCAATTTTCTTCTGATCACTATCTTCGGTTACAAGTATCAAAGATTTAAGAATATTTTGCGCAGGCGAAACAACCTTCAGTCCTGAGATTTCACTTTCGTCTTTCTTTTCAGGATTCAACCCTAGAGAGCTACGCTTTTTTATTTCTTCCAACCAAGAAAACTTCTTCCGTATCTTTTTTCTTGTTATCAACGGTGTTGATTCTTCATCAGTAATGTCAGTAATGATAATATCTTTAGTTTTCTTTCGTTTTTTTATTTTTCTCAAAAAGGAATCTTCTTCGGTTTTGAAAGAATTATCTGAAAACAGTACGAAAATTTTATTATTGCAACATTCCTTCAATTTAAGAGATCAATGATTTAACGGTGAGTTAAAATTGAAATAACTGGTAGTTTCTGATTCGAAAAATTTTTATTTACATTTATTAATTATTGTGCTTTATAAATGATTTGCATTTTTACCTGCATTTGATTAAATTACATTTTTTGAAAGGTAAGAAACCTGATTCAGAGAATCTTTTGTTACTTAAGAAGATTATATCTTCTTAAGTAACAAATCTACGATTTCAATTCTCAAGGGAAAAGTGAATTGAATGGGCTACAATTTCAATAGGAATTCTGTACCTATACGTCAAGAAGCCTTGAATTGAGTACTTTCAGATATTGAAAAAAAAAATTAAGTTGTCGGGATATTAAAAGCAATCTCTATAAGTGCTTTTTGTAATTTTTATCAATAAAACCTGGAACTTTCATCTGTGACAATATTTCCATCATCCTATAATGTTATATTTATTTTTTTAATTAAGCTCGGTAAACTCATTTTTAAAACAATACAATTGAATCTACTAAAAAGGTTCTATAACTTTTTCGTTTAGTTAAAAATTCAATAATGGTTAATATCTGATTAATTAATACTAATAAAACTGTTCGGACTGTTTCAGAGAACTTAAAAAGATTTCCCATTATTTAAACGCGATTTAACAGATCCTAAGAGATTTATGATAATTTCGAGGGATTAAAAAAAATTCTAGGCACTTTAAGGGTATTTATACTAGTTGTACAATATAATAAAGAAAAAAAAAAGCTTTCAATATTTAGAAATTTCTCATTACAAATATTCTTACCTCAAGGTTCGAAAACTCCAATGCACAATTTTTTAATTTGTTTGAAAATTACTTTGATAAATATATCTACTACTTAGTGATTTAACAAAATATTCTAATATATATGCAATTTCACACTTTCGAAAAAAGAGGTTGCAATGACTATCAATATCGCTTACTTTATTTTATATACAGATGTATTACGTCATCAGGTATTTAAATTAAAGCCTAATCACAAAATAAAAATAAGAGGAATTTGGTCATCTTGGATATTATGTATTATGAAAAAATATTCCGAAAAATGTTCATTACATGTACCCTGTATTAGAACATGAAAACTAGAACACTTTTAGTAATAATACAATATTGAAGTAGATCCACCGATGATGTACCAGATATCTTCAACTGATGATCCTAGAATATCTTCAACTGAGTATCCTCGAATATCTTCAACTGATGATCCTGGAATATCTTCGAACAGCGAGTTGCTGACTTTTGATTAAAGAAAAATACTCCAAAATCGTCATTGATAAACTCAAAATCTTCCGCAGTTACTCTTCAGATAATAAATTACTGTCTTTCTTGAATTATTTACACATGCAATAACTTTCTAGGGTGAATTTTCGCCTAATATTTACAAAATACAAACGCCACAGGTCGAAAGGAGGACAGGTTACCTTTTGACAACCTGACAACCTTTTATATCAACGGTGAAGATGGATTGGAAGTAGCATTGATCATCGACTAGTCTTCTTCCTTTTTCTTTTCATGTCACCGGACGGATTCCACTCAGGATCGACTTCCGTGTAAGTGTAATTCACTTTAGGTACGTTTCTTTGGGAGCTTCTGGTTTGTCTCTTACTAGATTTTTTCGCCTTCTTCGGGGGCAGCTCCTCCAAACTGGGTACGACAGCCAATCTCTTGAGTGAAGAAACCTCAACTTCTTTTCTGGGTAATGAAGTTTGGATTGGTCTTTGGTAAATTGAATCATGATAAAGTGGCACGTTACTCAGCTGGCTATCCGCGAGCCTCCTCTTCTCCTTGTTCGCTCTAATTTTCTTCGATTCTTTTATGTAATCTCTTCTAATAAGATTACTAGAATGATGTCGATTCTTGACCGGCGAATCCTCTATCGCAGTCGTCAACTCAACCGTAGCGCCAATCTCTGGCAGATTCATGACATCAGAATTATTTTGTACTTCCAGGTTTGCTATCGACATCATCGGAGTCCCAGGGTAGCATCCAGACTTCTCCAACTTTATCGGCACGTCATAAGGCTTCTGCATTGAACTGGCGGCCTTCAGCCTCTTCTTCGGAGGTAGGCTCCTATAGTTCTCAATGTAGTTCGTTTCCTGGTTGAACTTAACATCACGCTTTTCCAACGGCTTGCTCTCCAATATATTCTTCTCTATCTTACATAATAATTGATCTTCGTACAAATTACCTACCACAGATTCCCCTTTCGTTCTTTCCAGTTCCTGGACGGCAGCTGTTTGTGGGATGAAGTACGAGTTGCCCTCAATGTAAGAGGAGTGAGTTTCTGAAGGTGGATGAATACATTGATGACAGTGCGCTACCATTTCGTAAGTGCAAGTCAAACAAGTAGAACAGTGAGACCTTCCACATGAGTTTTCGTTGGTATGAGAATGTTTGTTATATGGCACGCAAAGTTCTGGGTTGGAGGAAAAATTTCCATAAAGCGAAGGAAGATTGATGGAAGGAGTTGAGTAAGTGGCAGGAATGTGGAGAGGAATTTGAGGGGTGGCGAGATCGTGCGAAAGAGAATTCATGATGGAACACCCTGCAATTCCACAGGTACACTGACTTGAGACATTGTATTCCTGTTTTACATTTGGCCTGCAGGGCAAATTACCATTTTTTCTTTTATCCACAGAAGATTTACTAACTTCAATTGAGGAAGATTTCCTTTCCTCCAGAGAAGCTCTCAATTTCTTCTCTTCTAACTCTGTCTTGACTATTATTCCCTTCGAGAGACTTTCGGATTCCTGAAATAGTTCAACTTTCTTGGCATCATCGAAAGTCTCATCATCGTGGTTTTTATTCTCTGTGGCTTTGTTGATGACGTAAATGTTGCTGTTTGGAGATTTTTGCATTAAGACAACTGTCTCTCCGCTCAAGATCGCATTTGTGCTTTCTCTTGATTGAGGAATGTTTTCCATTAGGCCGTCGCTTGTTGAGTTAACTTCGACTTGAAAAGCTACTTTGTCAAAATCTTCGGGGTAGATGTTAACTATTCTATTGTAGAGATCAGAGGGGGGATTATCGGGTACTTGATAGAGCGTCTTTGGCTCGGTTTCATTGTTGGAGGGGTGCCTTAGACGAGCGTATTCTTTTATTTTGATCGTCTTTGATGGTGAATTGCCTTTTTGAGCTGCTACTTGTTGAGAAACACTTGCTAGTAAAGATAAGTTCTCGATGTTCTCTTGGAATTGAGATTCTTGCATTGTGTACAGATTCCTTTCAGTTTCTAGATTCCTTTCGGTATAAGATCTTTCGAAATTTGTGAAAGTAGGTGGTAGGATGGTTTTATCCTTCCTTAGAGTATAGTCTATAGCTTTTGAACAATCATCTCGCGATTCTTCAATTCGTTGTTCAAAAGGAGAAACTATAGTAGTCTCGTGGTCTCTTGAGTTTCTCTCCAAAATTCTTGTTTCCTGCATTTCATTCAGGTGTTCATTCGAATCTGATAGCATGCTATCTGCATCTGCTTGACAGTCAGTCTTTGAAGTGTCGAACCTTAGAACCTGTGAAATTTCTGTTACGCGTTTAGCAACAGATTCCGTTTCTGTAACGTCCTTCGATAAATCGTCACTTGTAATTTCCATAGCACTATCACTATCATAAGAATTGAATTTGTCACTAGAAATTTGTAATACTGATTCAGAGTTATAATTATTTGGAGAGGATATGGCTGATGAGAGTTCAGTAGAGCTAGTGTTATTAGAATTGACACTTGGAGATGAATTACTTCTCTCATCCAATTCGTCACCAAAAAATGTGTGAATATCGGAGGCAGGTTGAAGATAGTTAAAACCGATCCACGAGTCGAGAGAAGAGTAGAGTTCAGTTTCAATTTTCTTCTGATTACTATCTTCGGTTACAAGTATCAAAGACTTAAGAATATCTTGCGCAGGCGAAACAACCTTCAGTCCTGAGATTTCACTTCCGTCTTTCTTTTCTGGATTCAACCCTAGAGAGCTACGCTTTTTCATTTCTTCCAACCAAGAAAACTTCTTCAGCATCTTCTTTCTTGTTATCTTCGGTGTTGATTCTTCATCCGTAATGTCGATAATGATAATATCTTTAGTTTTCTTTACCTTTCTCCTAACCACAGATCTAGGCGTTTTAAAAGATTGCTTATAAGAAATATTCGAGGAATCATTAATCGAAATTCTACTTAAACTATTTGAAAGATTAGATTTGTTTGGAGTATTAGTTTTAATTAAAGAATTATTAGGTTCGAGTTCAATAACTTTATCAGATATAAGAGAACTATTTTTAATAATTGAACTAGATTTTGCAGCAACTCTGTCTCCAGGCTGAGAATAAATAATGTGAATAAGAGGAGATGAATTTACAAGAGTAAAAATTTAATGAAATTGAAGAGTGTGGAGAAGAATGATTTGATAATTGCATGCGTGACAGTATCAGCTGTACTATAAAGTAACTATGTTACATATGTATTTCTTTTCCATACCATTTGCTCCTGATGAAGATTTTTGGTGCTTCTCTTGCAGGAATTTATAAAATCCCTACAAGCAGCTCTTACGTCGAATAATTTTTCCTTCATGAATAATTGTGTCGTCATAGTCCGCAATCCAGATTCATTAGGAGGAATGTATTTTGTTAGGAATTCTGGTAAATGAGGAGGTGGCGATCCCAAGAAGCAAACTGCAGTTTTTAGTATCTCCTTTTTCACAGCCTTGAATTTATTAATTTCCCTCCAAAGACGGAAAGCGAGCAGGTACCTTACGTACATTGTTTCAGTTCTTGGACGTTCTCTACTCATTGTTCTATTACCGTCCAATATATCCCTAAAAGAAACCAAATATCGAATATTAAAGTGATTCATGCACGAAAAATTACTAATACAAAATAATAAGTGAAAGTCTTACTTCATAACTGGATCCAAGATGAAATGAAATTGACAAGTCGTATCCCGAACCTTGATTAAAGTATCTAATATGTGTTCAGTCGACTTTTCTGTAAGAAATAAAATAAATATAAAAATAGTTGTAAAACTTCTTTACTAATGAGATATAACAAAAATAATAATTTATGAAATACATACCTAGGAATAGATCAAGGCAAAAAATTATTCGAGTTGTAATTTCACTGAGTTGCTCTGTGGGTCTCATAGAAGCTCTTAATTCCATGTCTATATACATTGCTAATAAGTCCGACATACTTTCAAGATAATCTACGGAATTTTGATTCTGAAATAATAAAATAAATATTGAAGCAAGGATCCTCAGCAATCAGTAATTTATGGACACTGAACAGTATCAGCATGGCGGAAATTATAAAATTGGTTGCTCGGTTAAATTGAGTTAGGAGCTAAAAGCTTGAAACTTTTCAAGTGGAAATTTTAAGGTAAAAATACGATCTAACATAATTATAATCTCTATAATTATGATTTATGTCTGTCATCAGTATATAATATATATCCTGGTTTTCATAATTATCTGATCTTATTTTACACGTAAAATATTTTTGTGATTATACAAAATTTCGAACTCCAAAATTTGTCAGTTTCCATAATGAATAAAATAATTATATGAATTCTCACCTTTGTAAGTTTTCGATAATACAATGAAATCCAAAACAAGGCCTGTTGGATGGACTCCTTTAATTTAGCTGCTTTCAATGGCCTGCCGTAGCAGTCACTAATACTGAGGTTTATATTGCTGTAATTAAAAATGATTTTGTGAAAGATAATAATTTTCCTGTGTAAAAGTTAGAATCCTCGCATAATATTCTTACAAAAAGGAAGGGTGAACCCTCTTGAAATCTTAATTCTCATCCGGGATTCACTGAGTCGAGAAACGATTATTGTGATGATTACATTTTTGGAATGTTTTCTATATGGTACGCTTTTGTGTAGGTATTAATTATCAGTACATTCATGTGTTCATTAAAAGCGACAAGCCTATATTAAAGTGTAGACCAGACTAAGCTTCCGCCAATGGACACGAAGATTTTTAAAATACCAAAATAATAATTTTTTTTAAAATAAAATATGTAAAATTGTATGCTTTTCCTGAAATATATTTTTCTATTTGCAAGAAATAAACTAAAAATATTGGATATTTTTAGGGTTTTCACCTGGCCGGAATTTACAAGACTCTTGAATTTCACACGCTGCAGCACGCTTCCACTTTTCCCCTCTCTTATTGGGTATGTCCCACCCCCTCAATTTAGTTTCTACGTAGACCGGAAAAACCACGAGCGAAAGGTGGTAACTCTAGATATTTTCATGGATCGACTTGAATGCAACATTTGGAAATGCTAATTTGACGTTAGATAATTCTAAACAATAACATTATTTTACGCAACTCACTCCTGTTAAAGACATATTCAATAAATGAATAATTAATTGATATTCAAATTTTTAAATTTTTTCTTTTAAATATAAAAAATTAAATAGCGGGTGTCATAATACATATGTCGCCATATTCCACTTAGGGCGTTAAGCAATCTTAATTCGGGCCTGGAAAGAGGATATGACTTATTCAAATATTTCAGTCATGCTATTATCCTTACAATATGCTATATCTTATTAAATGTTAATTTAAGTGATATTTAAAAAATGTATAAATCAATCAGACTTAGGGGTAACTCTCATGATTTCAAATGTATTTATCAAACATTTTTGCATCATTTTGCATCATTTTGTAATATAAAAAATAGTCCCCCATATTCACACAAAAACTCAGAGTGGTCGATCCCTTAATCAAAATGGAAATTTTCTTCTTCCAAAGTGAATTGTCTCTATTAGGATTAATTAGTGATTCTATCGATGTCATAGCTTCATGCAAATTAAATTAAGGGCCAACGTTAATGAGATTGCATTACTTAACAAAACGAGAAACATTTAAATTTGAAAAGTAACGAAAATTTAAAAAAAAAATGGATCTAAATCGAGTAGTTCATCACTCTTAAAATCTGATGTACACTCGTTTATGATTCCTTTTGAATCATCTTACAATTTCAGGAAATTTCATAAAATTCAAATCCAAAATATTACACAAAAATCTCTAAAATTCTTGAAAAAAAAAAGTTTCAATGAACGAATTTTTGTGTTGACTGTATTTTATACTAGTTCAAAACTCTTCATACATAATACGTACAACTTTAAAAATCGAATCAGATATGTGTATTCATTGTGTATTCATCTACTTATACAACACTGACCAGTGCACAAAAAATGATACTGGTCAAAACTGAAAAATGAAAATAAAGCAGGTTTTTTTAAAACTATAATTACCTTTTTATACACTTCATAAACTGAAGTAAAGAAGCCATGCTGTGTTCACTTGAGTCATAGAACTTTAAAACCGAAGTAAATAAATCTATCGCTGTTGACTTGGTTCTCTTGATAGTGTTCCGTTCATTATTCTCTCTCCTTTGATTAACCTTTTGGAAATCTAAAGCAATGGATAATCAATAGATATTATTAACCCTTTTGCTAATTTTGTGTTCATATTTCGATTAATAAGATAATTCTTTCAAAGTGTGGGGTTTCAATTAGTTAAATTCATTATTTACAATACAAAGAATTTTCTGAAATGTATAAGTATGATTGAAATAACTTTTCTTAAACCTTTTTGCATAATTCGAAAAAAGCATCTATATAAAATCTCTACCAATAATCATATTCTTTTGCACCTAAGTAATGTAAGATTTTTTTCGAAATTCGAATATAGATATTTAAATTCCTTTGAATATACTTGTTAATATAAAATAATATAATATATAAGTCTTTGATATCGACTTGGTCTAGTATTGTTTCTCTTCTTAAAGTCAGGAATATTTAAAAGGAAAATTTAGTACATAGTTGGAAAGACTAACTATGCCTAGCATCTGCTTCTTTGGAGCAGGTGTGCAAGTCCTTGAAGGGCTTTTAGAAAGTTAGGGAAAGAAAGAAACTTTTGTGGATTTACAGTTCTATGCGTGCCTTACTTTTAAAAAGATGAATTGATATTACATAATTAAGAGAAGCTACGCTCTCAACTTTTTTATACATTTTAATTAACTATTGAAGATAAACTGAAGATCGGGAAATGTATCTGAACTAATTTTTTTCATGTGAAAATTGGAAAACTCTTGGGAAATCTGAATCAGGATATTTTATATGCAGATTTTTCGTGAGATTTACGTATAAACAATGAATTTTGAAATTATTAAGTTTAAATCAAATTTGAAATTCCGTTTTTCTAGTTAAAGGTTTCAAAATTGCATACATAACTTTGCACGCGAAAAGCGTATTCAAATTACGAACACCTCTAAATAAATTGATTAAATCCATTCGTACGGAAAATTGCACGAGTGAGTTCTGAACTGCTGGCTTGGTAATTTAGGATCTAAACTTTTAGCAGGTACATCTACATTCACCAATTTGTGATGCAGGGAAATAATTCCTCAATATATTGAGTTACCTTTTAGGTCAAATTTCCTAGAAGCTTAGACCGTCCAAACCATAGAATATCTCTACGGTCCAAACCTCTCATGAAAAATTTAACATTTTTTATACTAGGAAAATTTTCTAAGAATTTCCTGGAAAATTCAAGATTAATTTATTAAAATGCAAATATTCCTATCAATTTCTGATATTGGCATTTTTACGATCTCCACCAATCAAGGTCACCATCGAGGGTATATGGGATTCGGAAAGTAATAAACAATTCAGTGCAATTTCGTTTGCTGCTGACTTTTTATCGGATCCCAAATTCTTTTATTCAAGGAACCATTAAACAATGCGAATGCCCTATAAATTTAGTCTTGACGTTTACGTACAGTTGTCACATTAAAAACTTCACTGCACTCTGACTGAGTCATGAGGAAGACTAATTTCAGTTGCTGTCTAATAGCTACAAATCATTGTCAAGTATAAAAAAACGCTTTGTAATTTTGGGAAATTGGCAAAAAAGAAAATTTTAAAATATAATACGATGACGCAACATTCCGCATGTCACACACATAAAACTATTTACGGAATGCGTTTTATGTGAATTCTGCACGGAATTCCATGGAAAAGTTATATAGAATAAACTCCGATTGCAACTAAGCCATTAATAACTTATTATCTCATCAGTGTAAAAATTAAAACAAATTTAAAGTTGTCATTTTTATTTATTCAAAAAAAGAAATCCCTAGTTTTAAAATTTCATACATTTCCATTGAAAATAATTCTGTATATATAAATAATTCATAATACCGTATGATAAACATACTTATTGATATTTCTTCCTTTTTTCATTGCGTTCATTATATAAAATATATATTAAAAATATCATTAATTAATTAGTTTGGCCCATCAGACCCCACGTTTTCAAACCAGCATGTAAACAGACCCACGCGATGCCCACGTTACCTCAAAATAGGGCAAACATGAATGCTTCGAAAGAAAAAATTCAAACCCCACTCACAATTGCCCTATCAATTAAAATCGAACACCAATTCCAAGAATAAACAGATATGCGCACTGAGGATGTCACCAGGAATAACGATTCATGACACAAAAGCACATAGCGTGCTATTGCAAAGAGTTTTGGGCCTATGCTCAAAGTTGAGTTACAGCCAATAACAAGAGTTTGGGTAGAGTCTGAGGCTATCGATCGACGCCGAAACCGAAAGTCGCATGGTTCAAAGGAAATACTTTGGCCTCGGGAGGCTGCATTTTCTCTTTACGAGCATGTATTTGTAATGAATTCGAATGTCGTCCATAAAACGACGGCATTTAAAAAGGAAAAAGAAATCAATAAGACCAACGATGAAAGTACGGTCTTGACACCTGCACACTTCCAAATTATATTCCCCTAACACCCTAACTAGTATCTATTCATTGATAATTTTACAAATCCATCAAATCCAAAGGTTTTACTAGAAAAAACATGCCTTCAAATTCGTTGACGTGAAAAAACCTACCTTCCCCACACGCATCCGACTTGATCGGAGATATTTCAGTGGAACTCATGATCACGTAACTTAAATTAAATAAAACAATTAATCAAGTAATAAAATTTCACAGTCAAAGTTCTTTCTTCATGTCAAGAAACTCAGGTCACTACCGTAACATCAACTCGCACAATGTGAACCGTACAACGGCCATATTGATACTGACGCTTGACGCAACGATTGCAAGAGGGCGCTCCCTACCAACCCTACCTTTATTTCACTGTGTGTGTATGTGAAAGAAAGAAAACAAGTGCGAGCAAATTACTTGCTTCAACAATATGGAGCACACAGACGAAAAAAAAAGAAACGCTTGCGATAGAAGTCTTCTACATTTGCTTTTTTACAAGCAGGCCACACTTTATTTACGTTTTGTACAGAAAATTGCGAAAAAAAGTAAATGCGCGCGGTGCACTCTTGTCGAATTGAGCCCGGGGATTGGTCTCTCGAGTCGGAGATCCTCCAATGGCGAGGAATCACGCTTTCGGAGAACGAATCACGTATTTGGTAAATCACCCCTAAGCGTGCGATCCAATCGGATGCATGTGGTATTTCAATGCGTGGTTTACAAAGGCAAGTGCAACTGTGCACTCAAATGCACCTTCCATTGTGTGTGTGTTAATACGGATTTACGGATATGTATTCATAGATATATGTGCATGCACTTTTGTTCGTGCATTATGTTTATGTTGATTTTCCAAGTATGTGTGTGTTTTGACTCATTTGTAGTGGATAATACTAATAGGATTCTTATTACGTATGTTAAAGCCTTTGATGTGAGTCGAAATTCGCCCGGTGTCGCCTCCATTTGAAAATTACACGAGAGAGCAGCTTTAAATTATACTCTTTCTATTTAATTTAATAATTTAATTTCATTTATACAGAATGGAATTTGAAATTTTACAGGTAACCGGTTTGAGGAGAAAATGAGTAAAAACACCCAGAAAGAGTATGCACCGGGAAATATGGACCTGCAATATGTGAACAACCAGGAAGTAAATGTTTCTGAGGATCAAAGGATAAATCAAGGAGACATTGAAGGATGTCTTTAAAAATGTATTCTAAACAAATCCGAAAGTTTTAGAATTATTCCGGTACAATCCAAACTTTCAATCCTAATGATTTAGGTCAATCCAATTTTCAATCCAAATTATTCGAATTAATTCGAATTGATTCTGAATGGATTAGATTAGATCGGATTGGTTCGGAATGAATTTTAATCCGAAACATTAGCCAGGGTGACAATTGCCTATTTTTATTTTGATAAGCTCAGTGACAATTCTGTAGCAACATTTATTTTTAATAAACATTTTTTCAAATCTTGTTTATAGAGATCTCTGGAACTCCATCAAATCTCGAGTAATTTTTTCCATGGCGTTTACATGGTTTTGCCGCGACACCCTTCATTTTCTGAACGAGGCTCCATGAAATTATTTTTTCCTTTCATACATATATAAGACTTCAATATCTTACATCACATCATTGTCAGACCTTTTGAACTTATAAAATATCTCAGAAACCATATTTCCAGCCTCTTGTGGGTTTGAACGAATATTGCATTATTTATTACATGAGAAATTTACAAGGAAAAGAATAAGGTTTCGTATACTTTTTACTTGTATATTAAACTTGCATGGAACCTTAAACCATCTTCAAAGTGAGAATACTTTTGATAGAAAAATACCTTATTAATTATTAATATATATATGAGGAAGCTATTATACATTTAGAAATTAGGAAAAACAACTTTGAAGATCAAAAAGTTTATTCCTGATGCTCGTGAATAAGTGATAGCTTTTTTTAAAAGTGGAAAAAATTAATATGAATAATGTCTAGGATAGTTTACACATTAGATAAAAAATAAACGACATTATACATCCATTACTGATATTTCCAGTTGAAATTTTGATCAAGTAAATCATCCGGTACTTAAATTCTGCTTGCAATCTGAGTTAAATAAACATTTTGCCTAAAATAATATTTCATGCCATATTTATAGTGATTCTGAAATCCAAAATGAAATTTAAGAGTTTACTTGATCCCTTGAGATTTTCGGGAAATTTTGATATATCTTCAGTAAACTACTAAAAAATTTCAGTGATTTTTCACTGATTACAATCGAGAAGAAAGAGTTACTGAGAATCAGTGGAATTTAATTAAGAATCTGTGAAAATTCACAGATTTTTCCCTGATTCAAGTTTAGAAAGAATACAAATGAGATAACGTTAAATTTACTTGGTAAATCGAGTTTTGCTTATGTTAAATCCAATACTAGCTTAAACCTCAGTCCACCTTACAGTGCTTGTTTCCTGAAACATCTAGCTAGAAGTTTAATTACATAGAAATTCTCAAGTACTTAGTCCTTATTCATAATAACAAAGTTTCAATAGAGTTAACAAAGCAATTATATTATAAATATCGCTTTAATGAGGTATAACTGCAATTAGCGTTTTCGCTTAGTTAAAACTGAACTGAACTAAGTCGAACTGAAGTTTTATTTTAGCAAAATGAGTCACAGGATATACAAAATCTAAATGCCTTCAATTTCAAATCAGTTTATTAGAATCTTAAAAATATGATTTACTTATTACAAAATTACTTGTTATAGAGAATTTTCTATATACATATATGTAAATCTATAAGATAATAATTCAGCTGACAATGTATAGATTAAACTTTCTGCTTATAAATTTAGTAAACCTGAATTTTATCTGCAGTAAACACGATTTTTCGTACCACTGGACTATAAAATTAAATCCAAAATTATGTGGTGGAATATTATTTTTATCTGATAGTATTACAGGTCTTGTATAATATATTCAATATGAGCAGACAGGATATCAGGATTCTATATTATTTTGGTTGATTAGTTTCCCTGGACTATTCTAATACACGTGATATTGATTATAATTAAATATAATATGGAGGGAAAGACTGTAAAGAAAGCGAAATAGATATGATGTACGTGAGTTGAACCATAAAATCAATACTGGAAGCACAATACATAAATTGAAGCGATATTAGTGGAAAAACTATTGGAAAATTCGGAAGAAGATAAATTTTCCAGATTAAATTATACGGGGTTTACTTGTGTAATATAATTTGTACAAGATTATGAAATTTATATCGGTATTTTCCCAGGAAGGTAAGTGAATTAAATCGCATTCCGCAAAAAGGTAATAATGTATGCTAAATCCAATGAATTACTTGCGTATACTACCGGTTAAATGTGTTGTATAGGTTTTGTGATGCCCAGTGAGAAGAAGCCCTGTAAACTGGATTGTATAGATCTAAAAGGCTTCTATAAAAAAAGAGATCAATTGTCTTCTTATTGTAAATACGTATACATTGAGAATGCATATATGTATAATATGTTGGGAGCTTTATACCTTTTATTAGATCAGAACAGAGTTTGGTTCAATATTATTGGTAACCTGAACCTTTTTTTAAGGAAACAAAATGCTTAATGCTTCCTCTATATGAGGAAGCAAATGAATTTATAACTTCATCATAATGAGGAAGCAAAGTGCTCAACAAATGAGCACAAAAAAAAAAATTACAAAATTAGCCAAATAGCCCCGGTCTCCCCTACATATTTAATATGCATATATATACATCACAGAAAAATTGTCTTGATTTAAAAACATAAAAGTTCACATAAGCTTAAATACTGACCTAATGCGTCATACATAGATACAAGAGGATGAAAATTTTGAGCAATAAAAATTTACGATCATTTTTGTACTGAGTAACTTGCGATTTTTAATTGTTCATTGCATCAATCTGTATGTCATAAAGTATTAGGCGATTTTATGTTTTTACGATATTTAGAACAATATAAAGTTGATAAAATTAGATTATAAGAGACTAAAAATACTCAGAATACGTAGATCGTCATTTAAATTGTGTTTTATTTGGTAACAAACATGTCCGAAAAAATATATTTGAATCTCTTGATTCTTTGTGGAATTTTTTGTCAAGGAATTATAGCGACATTATTAGACGAGGATATCAGTAAGTAAAAACATATCTGCTCTGTTTATGTAACTGGAATGAAGCTGATAATGGTATAGAAAACAGTATTCAGACAATAATTTATGAAATACTTGCACTGAGACATATAACTTAATTTAAGATGGAAAAATTTATATCGGAAAAGTAATGTCTGCGATGTTTATACAATAAATGATACATATAATAGTTTTCCAATGATAGTATTGTAATATTCCTCATACTGTTAAATGAGGGCTACATGACAATTTAAGATGTTCAACCGAATCGCAATTGAGGAATACTCAACATTAATCTAGAAATTTGTGTTCTCTCCTATTTCAGACCTGGACAAACAACCCAACGAGCTCTGCGCTCTATCCATTTACCCATAATGAACCATGAAGAGTGTCAAAATGTCTATCGAGGTCAATTTCCTATTACCGAAAAACATATTTGCACTTATGATGAAAGAAAATACTGTGCCCAATCTGATGCCGGTGCTCCGTTAGTTGTTAATTATCAGCTGGCTGGAATTCACATTTGGAAAGGAGAACATAGAGTGTTCTGCTGAAATTTTATGTGGAGCTTCAGCTAGAATTTCAGCACGCAGATTTCATTTATGATATGCACTCTTCAGGCAACTTTAGTAGTAAATACCGATACTAAAATACATAAACAACAAAAACGCGTGTTATCATATGTTTTATATATTCCCAATGCTAAATCTTATATATGAATATTTACGGAAGTAGTCCAAAAACATGGAAACAAGGATAAAAATGTTGAATAATAAAGATTTGATTATATTCCTTGCTCCGTGTAACGTGTGATTTTTAAATTTTTATTGCATCATTCTTAAGGAAAACATTAGGCGATTTTATAGTTTTACGACATTTAGAACAATATAAAGTAGATAAAGGTAGATTATAAGAGACGAAAAATACTCGGTATCTTACATATATTTGGTGCCGCTTTGTCAGCAACAGTTTACAAAATTAGATCGTCATAAAAATTGTGTTAGATTTGATATCTAAAATGTCCAAAAAAATATACTTGAATCTCTTGATCCTTTGTGGAATTTTGTGTCAAGGAATTATAGCGACATTATTAAACGAGGATACCAGTAAGTAAAAATATATCTGCTCTGAATGAAGCTGATGGCATCAGCTGTATTATAGAACTACATTGACAGAATAATAATTTATGAAATTTATACTTACAGAAGAATCATCTAATTTTCTGATACGTAACAAACGTGTAATTAATCACTTTCCGGGAGGAATAACTCCAACGGCGATTGAAGAAGCTGGTTACATTGTAAGCATTAAAAGAGATCATATTGCCCATTGCGCTGGTGCGATACTGTCGCATTATACTGTCATCACTGCCGCTCCCTGTGTTCTCCTGGATGTATCGCACTACCTCGTTTACTCCGCTGCAAGATATGAGCATCGCGGTAAAAATCACACCGTACATTCGAAAGATTTATACTACGGCAATTCTCCTCAAAATCAACATGAAGACGGTATTGCCTTGATAACTGTTGATCCTCCTTTCGTGTACAATTTGAGAACCAGATCTATAAATTTGTATTTAGGACCTTTAGCGGTAGGCACACAAGCTACTGTTAGAGGCTGGGGATGCTCATATCCACCACAGTAAGTTATCAGTAATATATATTAATTACATGAATTATATAAATAAGAGCTAAATGTCAATTTAAGATGTTCAACCTATTCGCAAATGCTTAATATATCCGTCATTAATCTAGAAATTTGTCTTCTCTCCGATTTCAGACGTGGACCAACATCCCAACGGGCACTACGCACTATCATTGTGCCACTAATAAGCCGTGCAGAGTGTCAAAATGACTACCAAGGTTCATTTGTTATTATGGCAAAACATATTTGCACTTATCATGAACAACAATACTGTGCCCGTACTGATATGGGTACTCCTTTAGTTGTTAACAATCAGCTGGCTGGAATTCACATTTGGAAAGGAGAACATAGAGGTCGAAGAAATCCTGATGTTTTTATCGACTTGCAACGTAACGAATACAGACAATGGATCGAGCATAAAGCTCTCTTAATATGAATCAGTAAGAATTCTATTAATGTGTAGAGTCATCTACACCTACTACATTCTTTAACGCTTCCTCTATAAGGAAGCAAATACATTTGCAACTTGATCATATAATGAGGAAGCAGAGTGATCCAGAAATAAGCACAAAAAAATACATGTCAATACAGTTAAATAAAACACCTAAGATCGAATTCACAGCTAGTTTACCATGCTTTCTGTCCTATTTGAAGCTGTAAAACGAAAGATATGAAAAATCGTCAATTCAAAAATTAGCCAACTAGATCCGATCTCTCCTATATGTATATTTATATATCTATGTATTTACACATGACAGGAAAACTGTCTTGATTTAAAAACATAAAAGTTTACAGAAGCTTAGACATTGACTTATGCATCATACACAGAGACAAAGATAAAAATTTTGATTTACGATCTTTTTTGTACTGAGTAACTTGTGTTGTTTATATAAGTATTTATTGCATCATTTTTAAGGAAAATATTTGGCGATTTTATAGTTTTACGATATTTAGAACAATAAAATAGATAAAGATAGATTATAAGAGACGAAAAATACTCGAAATCGTGCATTTGCTATCGCGTTTACAGCCATAGTTTAAAAAAGTAAATCGTCATACAAATTGTGTTATATTTGGTCACTACAATGTCCGAAAAAATATATCTGAATCTCTTGATTCTTTGTGGAATTTTATATCAAGGAATTATAGCGACATTATTAGACGAGGATATCAGTAAGTAAAAACATATCTGCTCTGTTTATGTAACTGGAATGAAGCTGATAATGGTATAGAAAACAGTATTCAGACAATAATTTATGAAATACTTGCACTGAGACATATAACTTAATTTAAGATGGAAAAATTTATATCGGAAAAGTAATGTCTGCGATGTTTATACAATAAATGATACATATAATAGTTTTCCAATGATAGTATTGTAATATTCCTCATACTGTTAAATGAGGGCTACATGACAATTTAAGATGTTCAACCGAATCGCAATTGAGGAATACTCAACATTAATCTAGAAATTTGTGTTCTCTCCTATTTCAGACCTGGACAAACAACCCAACGAGCTCTGCGCTCTATCCATTTACCCATAATGAACCATGAAGAGTGTCAAAATGTCTATCGAGGTCAATTTCCTATTACCGAAAAACATATTTGCACTTATGATGAAAGAAAATACTGTGCCCAATCTGATGCCGGTGCTCCGTTAGTTGTTAATTATCAGCTGGCTGGAATTCACATTTGGAAAGGAGAACATAGAGGTCGAAGAAATCCTGATGTTTTTATCGACTTGCAACGTAACGAATACAGACAATGGATCGAGCATAAAGCTCTCTTAATATGAATCAGTAAGAATTCTATTAATGTGTAGAGTCATCTACACCTACTACATTCTTTAACGCTTCCTCTATAAGGAAGCAAATACATTTGCAACTTGATCATATAATGAGGAAGCAGAGTGATCCAGAAATAAGCACAAAAAAATACATGTCAATACAGTTAAATAAAACACCTAAGATCGAATTCACAGCTAGTTTACCATGCTTTCTGTCCTATTTGAAGCTGTAAAACGAAAGATATGAAAAATCGTCAATTCAAAAATTAGCCAACTAGATCCGATCTCTCCTATATGTATATTTATATATCTATGTATTTACACATGACAGGAAAACTGTCTTGATTTAAAAACATAAAAGTTTACAGAAGCTTAGACATTGACTTATGCATCATACACAGAGACAAAGATAAAAATTTTGATTTACGATCTTTTTTGTACTGAGTAACTTGTGTTGTTTATATAAGTATTTATTGCATCATTTTTAAGGAAAATATTTGGCGATTTTATAGTTTTACGATATTTAGAACAATAAAATAGATAAAGATAGATTATAAGAGACGAAAAATACTCGAAATCGTGCATTTGCTATCGCGTTTACAGCCATAGTTTAAAAAAGTAAATCGTCATACAAATTGTGTTATATTTGGTCACTACAATGTCCGAAAAAATATATCTGAATCTCTTGATTCTTTGTGGAATTTTATATCAAGGAATTATAGCGACATTATTAGACGAGGATACCAGTAAGTAAAAATATATCTGCTGATGGCATTAGCTATTAGACAACTGTATTAAGAGAAAAATTTATGAAATATTTACAGAGGATTCATCTAATTTTCATATACGTAACAGACGTGTAATTAATCACAATCCGGAAGGACAAAATCCAACGTCGGTTGAAGAAGCTAACTACATAGTACACATTCAAAAAGATAATCGTGCCTCTTGCGCTGGTGCGATACTGTCGCATTATACTGTCATCACTTCCGCCCCCTGTGTTAGCATGCAAATATCGCAGTATCGAGTTCTCTCTGGTGCAAAATACGAGAATCGCGCTAAAATTCGCAACGTAACATCGAAAGATGTATATTACGGCCATCCACCACATCCATTATATTACGGTATTGGCTTGATCACTGTTGATCCTCCTTTCGAGTTTCATATAAAAACAGGATATATAGATTTGTATGTAGGACCTTTACCTGCAGGTACACTAGCTACTGTTAGTGGTTGGGGATGCAGACATCCAATACTGTAAGTCATCGATAATAATAATAATAATTCCAATGATAGTATTGTGATATTCCTCATACTGCTAAATGAGGGCTACATGACAATTTAAGATGTTCAACCGATTCGCAATTGCTGAATATTCACCATTAATTTAGAAATTTGTGTTTTCTTCGATTTCAGAACTGTACCACCCATGCGACGGGCACTACGCTCTATTACTTTGCCCATAATAAACCGTGAAGAGTGTCAAAATGTCTATCGAGGTCTATTTCCTATTAAGGAAAATCATATTTGCACTTTTGATGAAAGACAATACTGTGCCCGTACTGATGTCGGTGCTCCTTTAGTTGTTAACAATAAGCTGGCTGGAATTCACATTTGGAAAGGAGAAATTATAGGTCAAAGAAATCCTGAGGTTTATATCGACTTGCAAAGTGGCGAATACAGTGCATGGATCAGGCGTAACAGTATTTTAATGTGAATCTGCAAGAATTCTATGAATCCATAGAATCATCTACTCAACCATTACCACATCACCGCACTGAAGAAAAGATACCCAGGTGTAAAGATTTTATGGAAAGTATTCTACCGAAATTCTGTAAAAGGTGCGGGTCAAATGATATTAGACTCTCTTGCTACAACAAATTGGAAGAATGTAATTATGGAACGGAATGTCATATAAAATTTAAATATATAATATGCTGGGAATATTTAGGTATTCAGTAAAGTAAATTCTCAAGAATTCTAAAAAATTTATACTTTTATTGTGTGATACTGAAGTGTGTCGCTCATACTCAGGAATCAGGTTACGTGGGGTTGTAAAGTGTTCTCAAGATTCTCGAGTGTCTTTAGCATTGCTCAGAGCAACACCGGTTTTCGTAATAATTTTTCGTAAAAGGCACGAATTACTTCCTTTTTGCTGAATATATTTTCGCACCCTGATAATGGCAACAGCACTTTATTACAAGTATACCTACATATATGAATATTTCATACTTAAAATAAAGATATTATGATCGTTTTGTTATTATGTTATTACATTATTACGTGTATTCACCTATTCATCCGTAGATGAGTACAGCGATTTTGATGCAGCGAGTCGAAACAAGTGATAAGAGTTGTCAGGTGTTAGGTATCAAGTATCAGTCACCTGTGGCTGGGGGATTACATGTCATGTGATAAGAAATTTCCACAGATTATCGTGTAAAGTATAGAAGTAACATTGTAAAATTGTTGAATCGATCAATACATATTTAATTTAATAAATATCATGTATGACTTTTAAGACATAAGACTGATAGAATTCAATGTTTTTTAAATACAGCTTTCGATTAAAATCTTCTCTGTTTATATATACAAGACTTTAAGCTTGCGCTTTCAAGCAGATTGTAGATCTCGTGACAAGCCTGGCTTGTAATTTTTTCCGTGAAAAGAAAATTGGCTTGCTGATTTAAAAGCACGCGATTCCAGACAATGTGACAGCTCAAAAGGAGAGAAACGTGGTTATAAAGGTTACTTAAAGGATTAAAGAGACAGTATTTCATACCAGTCACGTCTTAATAAAACTTTTAGAATATATCTTTATTCTATGTCGCGTTCTAAAAATAAATTTCCCGCTGTGGTTACTGACATATTGACTTTTTTCGCGGCGAAATGACCGGAATATATGATGACATACCGTCTGGGTGAACTAAGGAAGTATTTCCGCTGCTCTCAAAGTTCATAAAAATTTCAGACTGGAAGAAGTTTTTTTCGTATTTAACTGAACGCGCCTTAATTCTTAATAATAAAATCCTCTTTTTATATGAATCTTGAAAATATTTATATATGTATATTCAATTTTTTTTCTCCATAAATTATGAGCTAATCCTTACGCTAACGGACGATACAAATTTGCGGGTTTTTAATACATTTATGTAGCATAAAAAGCAGATTTAATGCCTATACAAAATTTTAAGATATCATGAATTATGGATGTAAAGTATTTAAAGCCTTCCTTCAATATTTCTCCTTCGGTAAGCAATTATGCGTCCCGGCTACCAGCTTCTCGAAGTATACTGAAAGCCAAAATTGGTCTGAGAGTAATCAAGGTCCATTCAACCTATAATCATCTTTTTGATTTAGATATACACCTCAGGACTTTAAAAAACTTGAAACGTTCCATCATTATTTTCATTTATACATACATCTGTAAAATTCTTTTATGGACACATTTACAACATCGTACTCCTATATAAAAATCAATAGACACTAGGTCAAACACGACTTTTCCCCAGAGATCTAAATCTAAAATTTGCAAAATCAAAATCAGACTTCCTCTCGCTATTGAGTGTTTCCCTGCGCAGGGATTTGTCCCTAGCGTGAATGGATTTGATCCTTCCGTTTGAATGGCTGACAAACGCGAATGAATCTGCCACCTGAATCATATCAACCGACAGAAAACGTAATCCAGTGCGAGATATGGGTGTGGGTTTGCCGGCAAGGGAAAATAAGAAATTCCATCTTTTGCGCGTGCGCTTATTGCAAGCTCTGCTCTCGTCCGGGCGGTTGTGTTCAGTGAACCGGTGAAAGCGCCGCGACGCCAAGCGACGCTGCCGGAATCGCGAAAGTGTCTGTAAAAGCAACATTATTAAAGAGCATAGTCATAACAAAGTCATTAAATCGTGTCCGAAGAAATCAGATCAACCATCTATCACATCATGTTTTAAAGTTGACATTAGGTCAAATTCTGGACCGCGCACCTCATCCGGGTCGCGATACCACTTGACAATTATGAACGACTGATGTCGCTGCTAGGCGGAAGTGCTTGGAGGTTAAGGTACGGTAAACAGGAACTTGTTGACAGAACAAAGAATGCATTGAGGCAGTACAGGTGAAGATACTCAAATCCAGACATACACTGCACAATACACACGTGATCAACCCACGTGCTAATAAAAATTCGACGAATTTCTTATCACACTTTAATTCATAATACATGAGGGAATTTTGCATCCCTATCTTTTTTTTAAAAAAGCTCGAGCCTTCAAAAATAACTAGCAGAATATAAAGAAAGCTTATTGATCAAGCCTTATTCTGCGGTTACGGGTTCAAACCGGTTTCGCATTAGTAGGTCCAAGAAAGGCTGTCGAGTGAATGCGATTGCGAAAAAGAAAACCTAGTGAGGTCGAACCAGTCCTGAATACGAAATTTGTTTAAATTTATTATTTCACATCTGTTAGAGAAATTCAAGTCGACTTTTATCAACGATGAGATTTTAGGGACTTAAATGGACCGCTACTTTACATAAGTGGATTTCCAGATCCAGATTAAAGCACAAAACCCTGATATCACGACTCCACTTGTGCGGAACTTCTGAATAAGCTAGGTTGCATGACAAAGATGGGTGATTGTGAATTGATAAACTCCAGAGACCGAATATAGCGAAGTTAATACCGCAGAGTTGTCCCAATACCTTGAGTGCTGAAGATCTGGTATTAAGCTTAAAGTAGTTCTGCAATATTGTAATACATTCATGTAAATAATGTATCCATCCAATCCGCCATTAGAGTAGAAATGTTTGTCTTCATATTAGGTCGATGAAAAGTCATCATATTATCATATATCAGGTCATCATTCAGAACTTACCCTAATGTTTGATATTCGCGAAATTGCAATAGATCACCGAAAGAACTGCAGTAAAAAATGCATGCGGAAAAAGTATATTTTTGCATGTCCAATGAAAGATGAACAGAAAGAGGTTCTAATATAAAGTTATCTGAAATGAAGATGTTATGAACAGGTTTCAGCATGTTTAAAATTCAAAATGGCTACCAGGTCGCGCTGATGCAGATCGTCAGCTGATGCTGTGCCGCCATGACATCAGATGTGAATTGAGATGATATATAGATGTAAACAGTAAGGGTTCCAAAAAACTTGAGAGAAACTAGGCGAAATTAGGGTTCCAATATCATTAATTAAAAATTTTATCACAGAAATTGAATTCTTATTTTAACAATACATATTTTAATGTTTAAATAATAAAAAATGAAGATGATTTTGTAAAGGTTTCCAACTCTCCATCATGAGATAGTGGAAATAGTCTGTGTCCTACAGGGAAAGGAAGATGACCTTTCACATCCTTTGCGGTGTGACCCTACACCTTCAAACCACCGACGCGTTCTTTCTAGTGGAACGTGGGTATAATTGAATGGAGAGATTCTGACTTAAATTCTCCTCGACATTGAAAATACCTTAGGGCTTGGATAGAAAATTCGAATTAACGTAAAGGAAGTTCCTCATTTATTATTCTCGAGCAGAACTTTCTCATAAAATTGGTGGCTAGGCATAGCACAGCATTCTATAATACTAATGGACTTCCTGTTATACTCAAAATTCATACAATAGTTTTAATTCATTTTAGTATAGTAATACGTGCTTGATGCCTCCAACTTTCTCAATTTATATCATGAAAAATAATTTATATACTGGACAATATTTTATAAAACTACGTAATATTGCAAAATAATGTGTAATATATTTTGTGACAGAATTGTAGATCTAAACTGTTCTAGTTATGGAATAAAGTGGGGAATGTGGGAACTACAACCCCTTCAAAGCTCTTATAATCAATACTTTTCGTGGTGATGTCCAGTTTTTAACATGCGCTAAGAAAATAAAATATTCGCACTAATATTTTAATTATAGAAAAAAAAGGATTTTTTTAAAAACCGTTAAGGAGAATGCTTCTACGCTTATGCAATATTTAAAACCGAATATGAAATATGACACCCTGTTTTATATTCATAACCGGTCTTATGCCACATACTATACATATATATATAACGGGAGCAGGAAATTCGATTTACCTTCCAAAAGATTAAAATAAATTAACGTTTCAGGTGATAGGTCTTGATTATATCATGAAAGGTACTGCATGACTTATTGCAGATATTTTATAAAGTTTATTAACTTTTTCCCAAACGATTAAGACTTTGATAAAAAAAAGTACAATAATAATCTTTTCTGAAAGAAAATGTACTCAAAGTTTATTCATTGGGTAGTAATGGGATTGAATGTCCCTGGTTTTACTGTGTGAGGTATCAATTTGCTTAAAAAATTCTATGCCTTATACGTTTCAGCCGCCAACATTTAAAGTCTTGACAGCAAACTTTTTTTTATACCAGACCCCCATCCATATCTTATGTTACTGGCTATATGTTTTCTCTAAAACCCGTTTACGAATGCATGATTGCGCCTTGATGCATGCAATTTACTCTTGTTTGGTTTATTTTGAAATCGCAAAATAGACCACCAGCTACTTCAAATGCAGCGTGTCAGATTCAATTCTTTTGTATATTCATTTGTGCGAATTTAAAAATGTTAAGTGAACTTTCAAACAACTTTTGAGTACCTAGACATGTATTGAAATTCGACAATAATTTTACGCATTTTAAATAAAAATGTTTTCAATTTGAATTTGATTACATTAAATTTTGAAAATGGTTCAATTAAATCATTTAAGAATTTTTTGCACTTCAAAACTTCCAAGAGGAAGCAAAAATATTATTAGCATTACATCATGCGAACCAACTTCATGTGATTTTAATCAGCTTTTATGGTACATATAACAAGGATTTTAAGAAGAACCATAATTTTTTAGTAGACATTTTTCTGGTTTAAAATTCTGGTTAATATTCAGAGATATTCTGGAAAATATAACATCTAGTAACCCGACGCATCTAGTAACTTTAACCAGATTTTTTTGTTTGTTTGAAGCATTTGGCTGAAGTGCATAAAAATAGTGAATAGAAATATGAATCCATGAAAAACAGTTAAGTAACTGTAATATTAAAGTGACAGATGCTTAAAAAATTGCTAGTACGCGTTGGGAAATGCGCTTTAATATAGCCGCAGTAACTCGTGGGTGTAACCTGAGAAAAGGTTGTATCTTCTCCATTATCCTCGAGGCGTACTTAAATGCACGTTGAGGGAAATAAATGTCCTTGAGCTATAGCTCTTCACCGGAAGAGCGAACAAGTAATCATCGTTACCAGAACCATAATGTTGCCATAACCATAACTGTATTTTTGGTCAGTGTATATAGCCGTAATTTATAAAACATTGAGTCTAAACTTTCTTATTTTTAGATCAAAGACCGCGTGCGTTATATATATAGTAGATCATATATATTTTACAATACGAAAGTAAATCTTTGTCGCCATAAATTTTAAACTAAACAAATAGTTTGAGTTATTTCATCCATTACGCAATTCGTGTATTAGTATAACAACACATGCAGTAGATGATGTTCTAAATTTGTACATTTTCTTTCAACATTTTGACTCAAATGTCCCTTCAGCTTTCATGTAGGTACACTGCAAAAATGTAATTTTCTTCTCACCTTTGATACAAGCTTCTGCTCAGTGGTCTACAAAATATTACGTTGTTCTACAGAACAGTAAAATTATTTACGTAGAACACACCGGTTCAGAATAGGGCGCTTTATACAATATTTTAAAGGAGGAAGTTAGACTCAAATTTAATCTGCATTCAGGATCTGATATGGCCTGTTGTGTCTTGACAAGAAAATACGTCAAGCGTGGAATAAGTTTAGTCTGACAATTCACAAAGTGAATACAAGCTCGACAAGCAGACTTGTGTCGAAAGTTCCACAAGATCAGAAATATACACCTGCGCTACAAATAAAGTGATTCTGCATTTTTCTGCCACTCGTGTTTCGCTTCAGTAAATACTCTAATCTTTAAAATTTTTACTTCCTGTAACGGATAAGTGCTCTCGAATAAAAATTAATTAAAACGTTTTAAAGCTGAACATAAATGAACACGATAAATAAAAGTTTAAAGGGCTGTAAAGTTTCAAAAACGTTACTGAGAAAAGTACTTAAAATTTGTTTAGCAATAGTTTGAAAAGTTTCAAGAAAACTTTTTAACTTGGTATTTGAACGGGGTGGCAACTTTCCAACTCTATAATTTTGGCAATATGAATAAAATTTCCGTTGACTTATATTTTTGAGAAAAGAGAGAGTTTAACAATATGAGAGAAGACTGACAATTAAATTCATTAGAAATGCTCTTTTCAGAAGTTCTCTATTATTAAATTATTTTTTGTTAATTTTGGATAAAGTCTTCCTTCTATCTCTTAGAATCTGACAAGAATGTAGAAGAGACATTGCAAAATTGAAGCTGAGAAAATAAAAGATTGGAGAGAAAAACTTCGAAGATATTTCCTTTCTCGAAATTGAGCAACATAAAAGCATGATACTTTTTTTCCTCTTCCCCATAAAAGAAATTCCTTTCCTTCACGAAACTTTTCTCATCTTTGTTAACAAAATTTCATTATTTGCGAGACATTCAATAGCTATTATATACGTTATAAGTACTTTCTGATATCTTGGTACTTAACCCTTTCTTAAAAGTGAATTTTCTGTGTAATAGAAGATACATTTTCCTAAATATACTTTCAAGATGCCCCAGACGTGATCAAGTGTTTTCTGAAACGATATAAGCAAGATTAAGTCATTTTTAATAAAGAGATGTTTCATCGATCATTAGATTTTTAAATTAAGCAATCCCGAAGAAAAATCCTTCTATGAACAAAATATATGAATTCAATTCTTTTGATTCCCAGTGAAATTCTACTAATTCAAATTCAGAGAGTGGGTTCAATGGTTTACAGTGTAATAAGCATACATCAAAACATCCGCTAAAGCCATACTTTCCGGATTCTACGGAATTCGATAAAAAAAAAGAACAAAGATCACGTCGTTATCCAGACACATCCGATTTATGACTCCTTAGACATTTAGAGAAATAGTCATACCTATAAAATGTGTATACGGATCGATATCAGATAATAAGTTTTTCTTCGTCACAATGGAAGCTGTGTTATATTCACGACTCTTTGTTTTGTAAGCTTTACGTAAATAAACAAAGCTATACATAGATCTGTATAAAATGCATACTATAAAAAACATATATCACATCATGTGCATATATTTCGTAAGAATATGTTCAGTCATTTCGGTGTGAAGAGTTCTGAACTTCTTTTGTGAAAAATAAGACTTCCTGTAAAAATGTCCTTATGTGCATGCAGAAATATGAGAACACCTGGACAATACATATGCATTATAAGGGTATCTACACAAAGGTAATCGACTTTCGGTGGTTGGTGTACAATATCTTGCATCAAGGACAATATACATGAATTCGCAATTTATATTGTATGCATGTTTTGCATATATGTATATACGAACATGTGGTATACGTATAAGTGCTATAAGAAAGTAAAAAAGGAAGAAATCAGAAAATGGGCGTGGGATATAGTTGAGTAAAGTCAAGGAACTTCGACATATAACTAACGTCAGCTTCAGTCGTACAAACATATCGATCCTGCGAGGATGCACGAAGCTCACGAGACATTATACTTTGTTTTTAGCCCTTACGTAGACTACTGATGGTCCTCTAAAGTCTAAGCCCTTAGAGATTTCGCCCCTATATCCGTAAAACTATATGAACTCACGAAACTCGATCTTTTTATACGACTAAAGTTATTAGGAGGGATATACCGTCATCACAACTTCACCGAAAATTTATAAAGTCTCGAGTTGTGCATTTCCAGTTTTCCATCAGTTGTGCATTTTTAAAATTCTATGTAACTTTTTCATTTGAAGGGTATATGTGTCCCTAGATGTTCATAATATGGTTTGTGGAGAATAATTGAAAATTACGTAGTTATGTTCTCATTTTCAGAAAATTTGAAAATAAATTATGCATCGTATGACTTAAAATTTAATATTCTTGCAAAATTCTTGCTTCTGAGAATAATCTTGACAACCTTCCCGGAAATACTCTCCTATTTTTCTTTCCTGAGAATTTGAAAACTCTACTACATGGCCTGGCGTAATTTTGTCATATGAGATGATAGCATTTGTTTCAAGGCTATATTTCTTTGCTACAAATTTCAAATTCGTGACTAGATTTCAGAACGAAGATAATTTGAATGTCAGAAGATAAGAGAATATATATTGTTATAGATATATTCAAGTACCTTCTTTTTATTCGTACATTACATTTCTTGCATCAAAAGATCAGATATTGTCAATTATATGAAGATGAAAGAGGGAGTAAGTTGCATTCTCTGTAAATGCATATTGCAGTACATTTTTTTTTAAAGTTTGAGAAATGAAAGGCGATATGAGAAAGGAAAAGAATGACAAATTTTTCCATAAAAGATATATATGGTAATATATTCCACAGCAACGTCTAAAATGTTTTTTAACCAGTGGAATTCTCTTTGAAAGGAAAACACAGGATACAGCTATTCATTGATATGCAATTAATATAAAATCTATACATGCATACACTAATTGTTTCAACGATCTCACTGGTCTGGAAACTGCAGTAAACTATCAATATTATTTGAGAATAACAATCAGGTTTTTGAATTATAAAATATGTTAATGTTAATAGCATATGTAAGTAGCAAGTTTAGTTTGTTATCTGTAGAAAACGAGATTAAATTTCGGGAAAAGAAATCTTGAAAAGCTCAAGGCAGAATAAATATATTGGATTTTTTAAATTGAAAAGATTCTTTCTGACAAAAGAAAAAATCTCTAATAAAAGTTTAATGGCTACAGTACGTGTAGAGCATAAAAGTAAAAAAAAGTGAAGTGACATTTCTAACACAGGAGTTCTTTTGAACTCCTCAAGAGAAAAGAATCAGTGAGTGTCACTTATGTTCAAAGACATGTATGATGAATATGTCAGATTCAAAGAACAAAAGGTCATTAATCAATATCAAATAATGTCTATGTCTACTAACTTATTCAATTGTCAAAAAAAGCCACGTCATCATCATCTCCGTTTTATATTCCATTATCTAATTTATATTTACTGACTAATGTAACAAATGTAATTAAAAGCTCAATATCATAAAATTCTCGACTTTTCAGCATAACGATTTTTATCTGTTCGAATTGCAGTTGATATACTATTCTAATTCATTACAATTCCATTAAAATATCGTCCTTTGAAACAATGTTATGTGATGGCTTTGAAATAATACATATATAGGTATTTTACGTGGTCGCACAAAGAACAGACTTTGATTCCTCTTGGGATATTAAACTTTCGGACCATCAAGCTATGACCGAGACTAGACTGCAATTCGAATACCTGCAGTTCTGATCCTTTGAAATGAAAGATCAGAGATTCAAGAGAGTTTGCATGACCTGTAATTTAGATTACACGTAATTACACTTGAAACACAACGGATTCAGCGTCACATCCAACTAGCCTTTGGTCTCAGTATCTGCTTCATTTTTTTATAAATGCAATAATTGGAAAAACCTTTTATAGTATGATAGCTACATCAAACACATGAACCTATAATTTGTATGTTTTTAATACATGAATATTGATCGCTTCTAATTTGAAGGTATACAAGGATATGTTTACTTAAAATGAAGTGATTATTTGCAGAGTATTTTCTCTTATTAATATGTAAATACCTTTTATATTGGCTAGGGAATGCTTGTTTTTTCATTGGTACAAAAACAGTAATTACACGGTTCGTTATATGTTTAATTCCTTACGTAATGAGATTTGCACACTCTGCTTTTGCGATGGCACGTTTCTTTAAGCCTCTGAATACATTAAAGTGATACAGTATAAGCACGAGACTTAACAAGATTTCGATATAAAATTAAAGATCTCGTGAATGGGACTTTTCCTCAAATAACTTACAAATTAATGTTTTATTTCATGCAAATAAGTTACTGAGGAATTATCTCCAGAATAAAACCTCCCTCACGTTTTTTTATTATACAGTTACAACATTTGCATTTTTGAACTCGCTACCTAATTTGAATTGCAATGTGTACTTATTGTATCATGTAACCTGGCTTTTCTTTCCAAAATGGACTTTTCTTGCATAATCATAAAAATGTGCAATTTATACAAATATCTCCATTACTTCTGCATGCACCGTGCACACTCTGTATTTTGTGACAATGAAGTTATCCACTGCTGATGTCGAAATCTCATTACACATGTAGAAGCATGTACCACCTGCTTTTTTATAAAGGTCTTAATTAAAAACCTCATTTAATTTCTGAACCCACAAGAAAATATTACAAAGATACAAACAGGGTGACAACTTTATATATTTTTTACTAAAACCTTTAAATTAAGGCAATTAAATCTAAAGTCTTGGAATGGAATCATTTTAAATTAAAGAGTACTAAAAACATTATATTCATTTTTAAACATTCGTGATTTTTCTATTAGCTGTCTTCGGAAATCTTTAAAACTAAAATGTGAAAATACGACTAATTCATATCCAGTCAGGTTGTCGCGACGGCTGTTTCTGACTTGTGTAAATTTTCAATTTTATGAAATATCTTCGACGAATTACGAATATCTTTAATAAATGGCTATTTCGCGTGACATGTGCGAACTCTTAATAAATTTCTCCAAATCGCCTGTTCGTTTGTGTGTTCTACTAGACGTACCTTGAACTAACATTAATTTATTGCTCAGGTGTATGAATTTATGTTCTGTGGTATATTGATTTCATAATTCTAAATTTTCCTCTACTTACTCAGCGAAAACCACCCAACATATGATGGATGGGATTTCGCTGGTCACTGCTACCTGTTTCATCTACATTTCCACAATACGGTTTCAGTTACAGAGTGGTAATTCAATCTAGCGGAAAAAAAAATCTCTCTCATCTTTAGCCATAGCGTTAGGGCTTCAAAAACTGTCTCAGGCTATTCAAAAAGCGGTCGAATATCTATATATTCTATATCCATATGTATTCAACTTTTCGATTTCCCTGACATTTCTCTCTGACTCATCCTTATATAACTTACTCCCGCCTTTCAAACATATTTCCTTGAAAGAAAAGTATTAAAAATGCGAATAAAATTTCAATTATAATGGTTTTATTAATTTTTCAAAAAAATCACATAATATCGTTTATTTAAGTTTTTTAAACTCAATGAAATTTTTTAAAATATTTTTAAATTCTTAAAAATCTTTTAAAATGATTGAAAACCTATTGATTTCCTTAAGCCAAGATATAGTTAGACCTTATGGGAATTACGTAACCGTCACATTGGGGTGTGTCACACCTCAATGGCTTTATAAGATTGTAGAACTTTGCAAAATTATTTTAGGCGTACAAAAAAAATTACAATATACTTTAAAACCTTTTCAATTAATTTATGTGAAAGCTGAGTAAACATTTTTATATTAAATAAATTCTAATCTTTTAAATATCATAAAAATCATTAGAAACCCTGAGAATTTCAATGAATGGCTGGAAATTCTTTATAATCCTTCGAATTTCTTGCAAAGATTCTAAAATATTTTAAATAAACTATAATAGCTATGTCTGTAATACGACAATAATAATATGGTTAGCATAATTCTTAATTTCTATTTCCCTTGATAGCTACTTGTACTTCCCTGACATTTTCCTGATAATTTTTTTTCCTGACATTTCCTTGACTTCCCTGTCATATAATCACCCGGTAGTTAATGAATAACTTAGAATAATATGTTTCATACCAGTAAAATTTTTTTCGTGGACACGCTTTAATAAAAGTTCTTCTGAACGGAAGTTCAGGCGGAATATTTGTTTAGGGAGCTAAACCAGGTCATGCTCACATTACATTATGTATGTAAAATAGTTTTTAAAAGACCCTTTTCAAAATGTTTGAATGCTAAAACATCGATATTTTTCAATGACTTCTGAACGCATATTTTTATATAGATAAATAAAAATATCGTTTTCTTTAAATCTCACAGAGATTTTATGCAGACAAATTACAATCGTTATTATATATAGTGTTCTCCTTTGTGTTAATTTTGATTAGCCGGACGTTGGTATTTTCCAGAGTTCCACATCCATGCACAATGAACGGAAAGTATATTTAATTGTTCACGTGTTTATTCATCATTAAGAACACCGTAATTTTTAAAAGTGATAAGCTTTTCAGAAGTTTCAAAAAAAGACTCGAACTGGATTAAAATATCTTCTTTAGTTTAAAAATATCAATTGATTCAATTTGGAACTTTAACCAGAACTTTTTTTGAGTGTGTAACTGCAATTACATGATGACAAAGGTCGTAATTTTCTCTCGAGTATTGCGCCAATCGTGTCATATGGTCGAATCGCTTTAATTAAGACCAAGTTTGTAACCGCAGAAAGTAATAACCAATGTAATTACAGTAATTTGCATCAATCGAAGCTGCCAATACGAAGCCTCTAACTACATCAGTGGTAAAGAGTACACATATATATCTTCTCTGTTGCAACAGGAAACCCGTATTTCTATAGTATCTGGTTTGTAAACATAATGCAAATCCTCACTGTTATGGTTCTCACAGAATCCCGACAATATCCATTGAATTAACTCTATATATTCTATAAACCCTGAGGTATAATATCAATAATTCCAAGCCCTTGTTTATAGACTACCAGTTTTCAAGATGCAAATCTGGGATATCAAGAATCCATTACTTCTATGTCCGAAAATCGATTAATAAACCTGGCCCATACCGGTGATGGAACGCAGAACCTGACCGGGCCCAGACCTGGCCCGATCGGGGTCAGACTTTGCCGGATTTAACCAGATCTGGGCCCGACACGGGCCACAGCAAAATTTCTACACGGATAGGTTCAGTAGAACGATCATAAGATTATGAAATGTTTTTCGCCTGAAAAACGACAATTTATATGTTGCATAAAAATGTTGTCACTGCTGCTGCAGCTGCTGCAGAACCTCCCCAATTCCACAAATCGTAGACAGTAACCGACAAATTTGCAAATGTGGATATTTGTAAATGTGGACGAATGATTTCTATAATTCTGGATTTATTAAGAGCAAGACGTAATTATAAAGTTAAGAATGCTGACGGTGGCATAATTTCAGTCATAGAAAACGTTATTAAAAGATTCTAAAATTAAATTGGCAGAGATAATTTTAAAGTGATGTTCGAAAACGAATTCATATAATTACTCCCTCTTTCTCTATCTCTCGGAGTCTTGAGTTATTCGAGAATAAAGCTCTTTGGAAGTTTTCAGATTTATTTTCTTTCTTGAAAGTTCGTAACCTCTAATAAATTACATTAGTTGAGTTTAAAATTGGATTGAAATTATTAACGAGAAACTTTTACCTTCTCAAGTCTTCCAAATTTCCAGACTTTAGTAGTAAGAACTAAAGTATATGTTTAAAAATGTTTTTCTACAAAAATAATAAAACAGAAATTGAAAACTATAATGCAATAAAATTCCAATAAAGTCTTCTTTTACTTCCCTAAGAATACATCAACCCTTGTTATTTTGATATAAAACTTCGAATAGGAAATGTCATGGCAACCGCATAAGAAATTCAATCGAGTAAAGCTGACTCATTCTGCAAAAAATTCGTGATTTAGAGAGGAAAAGGATACAAAAATTGAAGGGGATGATAAATAGGGTGAAATATTTGCGAGAAATTTTTTTACTCTTTTTTTATCTTTAAATTCTATTTTTAATCTACTTTTCCATCCGTTAATAGTATTATTAACAAAGAAAATAGACTTTATGCAGGAAAGGCAAGAGGAAATAATTAACAAGCTAGACACTCTTTCTGGAAGTGAAAGGTAAGCTCAACAGGCTCTTTGAAGTAAAGAGGGACCCTTACAGACTTGATGAAAACAGATTGCAATAAATCGTGTTTCATTAAAGTGTTTGAAGAACTTGAGCTATTGGACAACCGAAAGAATTTACATAATTATTGAAATTGAAGGAAGGAGAACGATAAAAGCTTTGAGGTTCTTCTTTTTAATTCAATTAGAAAGAAGACTCTCTCCTCTTGTTATTATTAATACAAAATTACATGATTTCAATTTTAAATGTAACCATTTTCGGTCCTTTTCAGGTTATCGGCTTTCCAACTTCTTTCATCAACCTATAAGTAGTCATCTTTGATTCCTGGACTCTCGCTGAGAATTTGAGTCGGTAGTTTGAAATGCAAATCTCTTTTGCCTAAGGTTTCATCAAGATCCCGTTTACCTCTGCATGGGACCAGTAAATGTTTGTGTTCGTGGTTAATTTGCAACTTAAGATAGTAACTTCGAAAGCTTCTTCCTTCAATCAGGCATAATTTATACAAGAGAGAGAAAGAAAACTCGATAGATCGCTGTAAAATCATGGTATTAAACTATAGGACGATTATTTAGATATTTAGATATAATATCTATCATATCTAAATAGTTGTTTCATAGTTTAATAACAAGATATCACTGTCTAATATCCAGTTTTCTCCTTTCGAAATTCTAATGCAATAATCTTGACGCTAAATTAAATTATCTCCATTAAGTTAGCTCCTTGCAAAGATCATGGATAAATAAATTGAGAGTTTTCAATTGGCTATGTAAAGAAAAGTGGATCGAGGTAGAGATTCTGAACTCGTTTTCAACGTCCTTTACTGCAAACTGTGCAAGGGGCGATTTTATTTGGACTTCCTGGGCAAAGGTAAATTGTATTTACCAATGTATGTAAATTGAGTTTATTTTTTCTATTAGTACCTGCTATAAAGAGAATATTGCATGGGATAAAAATAAAAAGTTTAAAATAGAAATTAGTGGTGGATTTCGATCAACGTGCATCGAATAATAAAAAAGAAGAAAGAAAATTACAAAGGAGAGACTTTTCCGTAAATTTATAAAGGACTATGGACGTAAAAATATAGCGTTATTGAATAATTTGCATACATCCTTTTTCGTGGTAAAGGGAAGCTTTACATTGTTTGCAGTGGCTTAATTATTGCGTATCCGTCATTTCATTACTGAATCCATCATACAGCACTTACTTTTATCTCACAGAGAATATTTAACGAATTATGTACCAGCTTTTCCCTGCGGGAAAAACAGGGAATTCGTTAAATATTTTCGTCTCTTAAAATATTTTGAAATGGCTTACAACTTCATTAACTGCATATAATTGAAGCTGCTGAGCATGAGTGGAAATGAAAACGTTTCTTGTTGAACAGACTTTATCATAAGAATTTACCATCATAAAAAGTATTAGTTTTCCGTACGTTTTCAGTCCCCGGCTATTCGCTATGCAGCCTCAGAATGCTGGTTTATTTACTGAAGAGAACTTGTATACGGTTCAGTGAATAGTAAAGTGAGTACGCTAAAAAATGATTAAAGTTAATTAATTTCTAGTCATGTTAGCCGAAAATTCTGATTAATATGACGAGTGACGATCTCGAGGACCCTTTTTTTTGTGTCACACGTATAAAAAAATAAATTACAAATGCCCGTAATTCAATGCGGCTTTAATTAAAAGCTATTAATTAAATTCTTTCAGTGCTTTTATCAAATGCGAACGCGTAGCAAGTGCAGAGCAATGCGTTAAAAGTATATACGCGCTTTATTTTAAAATCAAATCTGACTCAACTTTGATTTCGATATACAAAATTCCGCAATTGAAATTCTATACGGGGTTTGATTCGACATGATAAACGAGACAAAAGCTCTTCCGATGAAACCCAAATAGCGAGAAGCATTCACAATTATATTTGGATTTACGATTATATTGGTATTCATGCGAAACATTGTATTTAGATTTTGCAGGAACTGTAATATACCGCGGATTTTGAGTATAACATGAACATAAATGTCAGTATGGCGTAAAATACCGTTGTATAAAATACCAGACGGAAAAAAATACGATTTTGATTCACAGAACTATTAGGAAATAGTTGTGACAAGTATTTAATAATAATTGCATATAACTGTCGTTGTTTCCACATAATAGTTACGGTTGTGGTAACCACAATCATGGCTAAGTAAACCAAAATTTGTAGTTGTATCATTTGACTATTTCTGTGGTTGTCAGAACCATAGTAGTTTTTTCCGAGCGGAAAGTGGTAACGGCTAGATATAAAATATAAGAACGAGCAAAGAATAATGATGCTAATTAACACAGAATAAACTTGAAAAAGTTTAACGCTCTGGTGATTCAACACATAATAGAGACTAGACGACTTTTTCTGTATACAAGTCAACATTTCTCTTATGTCCTTTTAAAATGCAGTATACATTCACTTGATACTAAGGCAGTTTATTACACCGCAGTAAGTTTTGCTATACTCAGTAGATTTTACTATAAGTACTTCACAAAATCACTACCAATGGGAAGCCCTTCTTTCCTGTGCTTGGCTTCTCATGCTGTGTAGTAAAAACTTACTATGGTGTTAACTGCGCCTTATTAACTCATTTATTTCTTGTTTCCTATACATAATATGTATAATAAGAGTATGTTATATACATATATATGTACATATAATGGTATCATATATATGTATATGATTCTCTTGTTCTTAAGTTCTGGGCTTCGTGTCAGACTAGGAACAGAAGGAAAGCGGAAGTCTGTCTTCCCTCATGTCCCGTCACACGACATGCTGGGCACCGATGTGAATCCGGGAACTTTCCGATGCTTTTTGTTACCTACTCGGTTTCCTACATTGACAGCTAGAAGCGTCACGTGCTAAACTACAATCTGTAACACGTGGATACCTTTAGCGTGAAGAAGGGTCAGATTCCAAGGTCTTTTATAAATCTTAAAGAGGATTAAAAAGTTATTTTCCATTAAAAAAAAAAAGTAATTATTATTATTTCAAGTAATTTAAACAGGCTTCAAAAAATTGTCCCGAATTCCAAAGAAATCAAGGGAGCTCAAGAGAATTCAAAAGAATTGCTAAAGTTTAAAAGAAGCATTTAGAGACAACTTGAAAAATTGTTAAGACAAAATAAATTTTTGATTTTAAGTAATTTTCAAAAACAGCGGAAGAAGAGAAAAGAAAAGGTCGGTTGTTGATCTGTGAGATTAGTGCAGAATAATGTTAACTTAAGGAAGTGAAATGAAAGAAAGTCGAGCAAATAAAGTCGATTGTAAAAAGTTGACTTTTAGAGCATGAAAGAGGACTTTCGATTAAAGTCAACTTCGACTTTTCCATCCCTAAAAGCATGAATTGAATTCTTTGGTAAAAAATTGATGAAGTGAACCATATTTTATTTGGATGGATGTATAATCGAATCATCTTTTTTCTTTCAGATGCGGTTAATCGAGACAGGATTTAAGAACATGACAAAGAACCAGTAAAGTAAGTGATTCTAATGTTATATCATAATTATATCGCTGATTTATATAAAAATTCCCTGATTTGCAAGGTTTTTTTTATATATTATGATATTATATAACAGGTACATAAAAAGTCCCTCAAAAGTGTAGGTTTTCCATGTTTTCCAAGTGAATGGTCACCCTAATTTAGTTACCGAAATAATTTTTTCCCCATTATCCTTTGGGTTCGATTCGGGTTCATACCTAATCTGAAATAGGGTTCATCCCAACATACGACGCAAAACACGTGGTGTTAAACTAAAATGTTGCCGGGGAAGGTAACCCGGTAAAGCATCCAATCAATACAGCTTCCCTCCACGTCCCAGCAGCACCCATGAGAGCTATGTACGTATATAGCAGTTCTCTTTGTGTGGTGAGAAACTACATGTTTAGCCACGATTGGCGAACTATGTTAGCATTTGTCACTGATGGTGGTTCTGTTGCACAAACAACAGCTAAAGTGACAGTAACCATGCATTAGCTACATAAACCCGTGTAGAAATTCTCAAGCTTGGCCCAGACCGGTGATGAAACGCTGAATCCGGCCGGGCCCAGGCCGGGCTTCCAGTCAAAACTGGGCGTCCACACTTGGGCCAGGCCAGATTTGGCGTTTCACCCCGGTTTGACATCCCCCGGCCTGGGCCCGCTCAGGGCCACAGTAAAATTTCTACACGGGAACCAGTATTTCAGCTTTTTTTTCTTTTTTTTTATAAAAGAGTTATTGCGAATAAAATTTATTTCATGTATTTCACCCGAAAATTTTGTCGGCAATATTTTGAAGGATTACTGTAATATAGCTGTGCATCGTATTTTAGAAGCAATGAACTAAAAATATGTTGAAACTAAGATTTAAAATGCAAGATCGCTTTCACTAGATTTTACAATTCAACAATGTTTTTCAATTACAAACTTACTGAAAATCTAAATAGACTATATTTGAATTTAAAATTTTATGTTTGAGAGTAATGTAAATCAATGTTTCTTTTTAGAAATTCAAATCGTTACCGAAATAAACTGTGTATTAGTAAATAAAGAAAAAATTTCGTCGGTTTAATTACATTTTTGTAACTAATTTATGGAGAGAAATATTAATTTTCTGGAATATATATTATAATTGTTCTTTTGACTTTGAAGTATCTTACAAAGCAGAAACTAAGGTACTAACTTAATTGCATCCTGAAACATATACCTCAAAGCTACAACATCTTTTCTTGGAGTTAAACTAGATTTACTTAGATGACATCTCCCTTGACATCTCCAGTTGGAGGATTTGCTTTGTCATCGCTCGCAAATTCAATTTGAATGGTAAGTTCCACTTCTAAGGGGGAAACTGGTACGTGTTAGTCTGAACCAAACATGACTTTCAGCAAAAATGTCAAGCCAACCAAAATTAAATTCCAATTATTCTACATCATACTGAATTAAAGTCTAAATAATCTAAAGGCAAAAATAAATATACATTCTTCAAGAGTTTAGAGACAAAGCCACTTGAAGTGAAAGGTATTGTTGCTCTTAATCCTTTTTGCTTCAATCTTGCGCCTCAGCCAAGATCCGATTAATTAATCGTTATCCACCCCTTATTTTTCAGATACATCAAATTCTTGTATAAAAGAATAATTTCATCTTTAGATCTTTCGATTCTGAATATTCAGTAATACTAAAATATTAATGAATTTTAATAATAATTTATTTTGTCGTATACATTTTGTGTATATATTTAAATTAACAAATTCAAGTCTCATCTGGAATCTTGAAAAGTTTTTCTCAGCAGCTATGTAACTGCGTATTATTTAAAAGGGACTCTCTTTTCATAGAAAAGATTACACTGGGTCTGGCAAAATCGCAGATTTCTCTGAATGTTAAAACTACCTGGACATTTCTTTACCAGGTATAATCTTTCCACACCAAGCTTTTTAAACCCAAAGAGAGATTTAGATCTTGGCTTTGTTGGATTCTCCTTTAGATTTATGGGAGGTCAAACTTTAAGACGAAAAATATAAAAAGATATCTACAGAGACGTGTAAAAAATATTATTTTTAAATTAAACTAATAAAGTACTTTATAATAATCTATCTCGAAACCTCTATACTCAAAACGCCCACTGAGCGTTTTACCTCTTGACAGGTTAATTTTGAATCTCCATCAAATACCTGACACATTAAATTCCCAACAAATTGAATCAACGCAACTGATTTGCCCATTGAAATATCGAATAATGAAATAATTAAATTCCTGATAGCTGATACTTGAAACACCGCCCTATATGGAACTTTTGAAGTGTCTCAAGTTTATTTACTAGATAATTAAACTATTCAAACTTTCCTAGAGGCAAGTAGTAACTATGGAAAATTGATTGTGCACTTGTGCGAGAGCCTTGAAGCGTGATACATTCTGTTAATAGGCCACCCCTTTTTAATTAAGATTAAACGCCAACCAGTTATATGATCGCCAGCAGTATTGCAATATTCATTAAACAGGAAAACCAGCCAACCCATATCATCTCTCACGCACACAAGCAATTGAGAGTTGAAATTTCTTGTTTTATTATACACGAGCACTCACTTGTAATTAAAGCACTTTTTAAAATATTGTAATAATTAAGGTTTAGCTGAAATATGAGCACAAGAGTCTGCAAGTTTGTAAATTTGTTCTGTATTTCGTATGCAAGGGTATGTGAAATTGATCAAATAAGGTTGTTGACTTTAATTAATTAAGGCGAATTTTTTAGACAAAAAAATCCAGAGGCTAAAAGCATGAGCAAAAGTTCAAAAGCTTCTTTTGAAAATTAAAAAAAAAATATTAGCTTTTATCAGAGCTTTTACAGTTGGTTTGACAGATTTTATAAGATTTACAAAGGTTGCGAAGGAATATAAAAACTATAATGAATTTCACGAGAATTCGAGAGATTTTTATGATTACTAAATGTTTAAAGGATTTTACGGAATAAAAGTAGATTGTATTAATCTTGCGATTGCATGAATTTTCGAATTTTGAATCCACCGGGAAATTATTGTTGCAATCGAAATTGTGCAATTGGACAGGAAATCTCGGAACGAGAGATTAGGGAACTGGAACAATTCCATTGATGTAATTGAATTATATCGAATCTGAAATTTCGAACTGGATGAATGGACGATTGATAGATTTAGTCCCGTGACTCGATTACGTTACAAGGATAAGAAACAATCTTATGAAAAGGATAATAAAAAGTAGGATTTTCTTTTTTGGAAAGGACAATACTTCTCCAAATTTTCGACAGACACAGCAATGGCTCTTGGTATACCTCCAAAATTGCAAAGAAAGCTCTTTTGTCGATTCCCACTTGAGAATAAGACTTTTCAAACTATGGAGATTGCTGCTGGAAAAGTCCGCAATAAGTTTTACATGCAGAATAACTTGCATGAATGAGTTTGAGAAGCGAAAGTTCCAAGGAAGCGCATACCGAAATATATATGTGGTCAACCCTCGATATTTGGTTTAAAAATTATTTAAGAACAGTTCAATAGTTAAAAAGACGATTAAATTAATTAATTAATTAATTAACAGCAATTTTATTTTATTTCATCAAAAATTAAATTTTAAATACTTCAAAACCATTTTCCATACTTAAAAAACAAACTGCCGAGAAGTATTCCAAAGAAAATTTAAAGGTCTTCGTATAAGAAAAAATTTTTCTCGGGTTATATTTGACTAAAAATTTGAATTTTTCAAGATAATTCAAAAGTTGATATGGCAATCTTGTAGGGCGTTCAAAAAACAACATTTTTCCGCTCTTGACTTTTTCTCATATCGTGCGTTAATATTTGGCTGAAAATTTTCATTTGCATTTGTTTTTTTAAGTACATTGAAGGGCAAATTCAATTTGTCAATTATTATTTCGAAAGTTATCGTGCCAGCAAACTAAAAATCGATACACATTCTTCAAAATATGTTTTTTGGATTCAGAGGGTCACAGAACGTAGACATTTAAGAAAAACGTGGAAATACGGAATTCTGGAAATATAGAAATGTGGGACTTTTGGAATATACCAATGGAATATTACTGAAATATTACTGAAATATTCCTTTGAAACTTCATATGAAATTCTTCCATTTTCCATGGAAAATATGACTAACTCTGCAGAGTTAGCCGTATCTAAATTAGGCAGGTCCCATAAACTTTTTTTAATTGTCCATATGTAGATGAGACACTCGGAACGTCGCAACGCTTTCGCGTGACTAGGTACAAACGAATTTCGTTCTAAGATTAGGTTAAGAATTTCCTGGTTATTTCAGAGACGTCTGAGAAAATCTATAGTCTAAGTCGAAGACCTATGAACTTTACATAATATTCAGACACAACTTTGTCTAAAAAAAATTGAAATATTCACTTATTCATCAATAGAAATCCTCGTGACTATAGTGTGTCTCCAATTCTGTTCCGGAGATATAGTGGGTTATTGTCATAAATTTCTGCTCAGAATATTAAACGTAGACTTGATATATTCCCAGCCGAATTGATAAAGTAGACTGTTACATGAGAGGCGTATTTGCGTCCCTGTCTGAATAAATTCTATTTACCACCGCCAATTCAAAATTACAGAGTCCACTGGAAAATTCTCAATTAAAATCTATATAATAAAGTACAATGTTCTCATTGATGTGTTTAATTTAAAATTAAAAAAAAAGTTACGATGGTAATTGCAAATTAAAGTTAATAAAACCTTTAATTTATTATTTATTTATACTGCTCTTTTAGATTGGTTTTCTATCCCTAAATTATTAGGAAAATTATAATTCAGATCAAATAGATGAAATATGATTTCCCCAAGTTTCTTATGTAGTAAAACAATTTGAAATATTGCCTATCATGAAAGTTTGAGTATTATAAAGTCGATAAGGGATATATTTGAGACTTAGGGGTCCGGATGTTATTTATCGGATTTAAATAAGGAAGATTCGGAGAGCGCAAGGGAATATAAAGACTTCCGTTTTTCTCTGGAAAAAGACGGTAATGGGTTTCCGAATTGTAGAAAACTTCTTGGATACCTTTTTTCATTTTTTTTTAACTGAGAGTTAGGTTGGTAATTTGTCTTGCATTGAAGTTGTAAGCAGTTAATCAGACTGGATGGAATGGGTGGTATAAGAAGCTAACTATACGAGAACTAAGTTTTGAGATACTCGGGAAAATTTCGTTACTTGTTAAGGTAACTGATGAAGAAAATGTCAAGATTTCTCTGAGATAACGCAGTTTCTTAGCAGGATATGAAAATTTTCCTCTAGAAATAAAAGAGAGAGTATTGATTTTGAGATTTGCAATAAATTAAATTTGAATTGCTTTTATAATTTCTACTTTTATATACGTATAATTCCATTAAATTAAAAAATATAAGTTTTCTAACTATTATTTTATATAACTGGTTTAATCATATTTCATGCGTAAATAATTCCATATACTCGTCATATTATGGGAACGAGCGAGGAAGGTACTTGAAAACTGACGCTTGTTGTGAAAAGTGGAACTTTAATGCCTGGAAATTCCTATTTACTTTAGTGACTTTCCGCTCGATTTGATTCTCGTAACTGAATTTATATGCCAATATAGCTGCTCCCATTATATGAAAGCTTTATATTTACCACAAATTGAAAAAAATTCAATAATAAATATTTCATCCTTTTGAGATGAAATATACACAAATTATCATTCGAATATTTCATATATGGAATCATAATGAACACTGTTAATTACAAACTGTGAGTCCATTTATCTTATGTGCAACATCCATGGAGCTTTACATTATACCGTAATTTATTGCGATATAGATATTTAATCCCACGAAAGCAATTACGGTAGCTGTGGTAATGATTTCTGAATTTAATGTACACTCAACCAAAAATTTTGTTAGAATAACAAGAATTCTGTTATTTTAACCAGAAAATAATGCTAAATATATAGAATTTGTGGTTAACATTAATTAGAAATGTTGTAACCAGATTTACTGCTTTTTTACTTGACGTTGAGTCCAATTAAAAAACCAATCTCGTGTCAATAAATCATAGAATCTTCTGGTTCTTCGATTAATCGAGAGACTCAACAGATATGATATTAGATAGAAAGATGTTGCAGATGGACACGAAGTGATTAATGATGTCTTCTTATCCACAACCCTCAATAAAATTCTCAAGGTTTCGATATCTATTATTTCCCCCAAGTATATATACAAAAAGTGTAACATCATAATAAGTAAAACAGATACGTGTTATTTAAGATTAAAAATATTACACAACGCCTGCAAAATATTGCAAGGACAATTAATAAGATGTAAATACAAAAAAAGATAGTAAATTACATAATTTCAATTTTAAATTCAATAATTATTGAAAAGTCAATATGAAACTCTCAAGCGCTTCGCTCAAAATTATTTTCTACAGTTTTCAATTAAAAAGGGATCAATTTTAATGGCATGAATTCCACAGAGGGTGCTTTAAACTTGTGCAGTAAAATTCAACTTATGCTCTCTCACAGGAAATACTTCCATTGCATTTTTTAAATAACATTCTTAAGTGCCTAAATGTATATTTAAGCCAAACTCCAAATTGAAATACCTTTCACTATAAATAATAATAAAACTCACATACACCCCACTTTTATCATAGAAAAAAAAGAAGCATAGAGTGTAAAAACTGCATAAACTCAGAGGATTGTTCATTTATAACGGACTCTAAAACTGGCGTACACATCCGCCCATAAAAATTGGCGAATAAAAAAAGTAATTTAGTTTCGAGAGCTGGTGTATTGACATTTTAAAATAGCCTACACAAAAATAAAGTTCACACTGAACCGAAATATGTGTTAGGTAAATGGACGAGTCCTAGATTGTTTACGAGCGTGGTTTTAAGTCGTTTAGAGTAGTTTGAGGAAATAGTCCATGGCTATTTGGTATTTCCATTTGGGGTTCATTATGTTAAATGATCTCTTTTATGTGTTTATTTATGATCAAAACGATAAAAGACGCGTGCTTTGGCGCCATGATCAGGTACGTTTATTGCGAAATTTAACCACCCGGAGGGGAATATAAAGCTCGCGTATCGGTTCGTCAACTGCCCTTAGTTTAGTATGACAGCCAATGAGAGTCATGAGAACTACCTGTAGAGTCTGTCATTTCCAGTCTACCATTTTCCAGAATCGATATATGTAGTCATCAGAGTAGATGTCGACTCCACAGGGACTTGACACCGAATGTCACTAACGGGTACCTCGATATATTGCTATAGGAAGAATTTATTATAATTAGACCTGCCTCTTGTCCCTGGTTTTTTAAATTCGAAAGAAAATCCTATAAAATCTCACAAAGCTTTTTTGAATTCTGTAAAATCATATTTTTTCAAATTACTTAAAAGAGCAGAGTTCTTGCATTAAAACCGTCTGAAAACCCTGATTAGCGAATATAAATAGAAGCTGAATATGAGAAGTTGTAATAGAAGAGTTTTATTTTATTAAACAAGTTTCTATGCTTTGGCACTCGGCCATTTATGTTCAAAGTTTTCTTAAATTAAAGAAATTCAAGTGAATGCGAGGAAATTGAAACGTGTTCACTGAGGTGCTCATATAAATGAAAATGCCGGATTGAGACTCCTCCAGACTCATTCACTCTCTGCAAGTTTTTTACAACAAGAGATGCCTGGGCGCAAAATTAAATGCTCCTCTGTAATCCGAGAATAGAAACCTCGCAATGTATATATATGTATAGAATTTATTAATTTTTGTGTTAATTAAATTCACGATGCTGGAAAATGAGATGGAAAATTCGTAGAATTTTCGAAATATATGAAAAGAATTTTTTCATTCCAAAAATATGCTTTCCCTAAATATGAACTGCAATTTTCTTTTTACATTCTCATTTAATATATGTAATTAAAATACGGGTCACTGATTATTATTAAATATTCTTAAAAAATCTGCCACTTTGAAGTGATGAAAGTCTATTGTGAAAATGACTGTGGGGATTTTTTTTCTAAAATGAAAGGTCGTACCTCGTATTAAAAATGAAACCTTTGAAGTTGACATTATTTTCTATGTGCATGTACAAATAATGCCATAACAATTCAGTGTAGTAGTTTCTGCTTTAGTGAGCAAGTTCTCTAGAATGGAAACATAAATACTTAGAGGAAACAAAGGCGGCACTCTCAATAATGAGAGTTTTTTTTCATCGAAAAAATTCGGAAAACCACATTCTCCTTCCTCTTAAGTTTTAAACCCCGTTTGCAATGTTTTCAGCCCCTCCTCATTAAATTTGTAAAGCACAAAGTCTCCGAGCCTGCAAAACGCTCAGTAATATTTATTATACTTTGCCTGCCAGCAGTCTAAACCAGCAATCTAAACCAGCAATCTAAAATCCACTATCTATCCAAAAGAGCCCCTGCCAATATCAGATAGGGAAGAAAAAAGTAAATATCCGCTCGAAAGGTGACACTAAAATCCCTCAGGCATCTCGCACCATCTCCAGATGTCTTTTCCACAAATATATGACATATAAAACAGTTTTCGTAAAATGTCATTCTCCATCTAGAAATATTATTTTACTTGAAAAATGGTCTAATATTTCATCAAATAATTATTTAATTAATAATTGTGATGCCTTATGCATATAGAAGACATAAGTTTCAAGCTAATAACTGTGCAAACAAGTGTAACTTATTCCCCTGAAATACTGTGAGGATTCCTAAAAGTGAACCGTAATTGCACTGAAGACAAACAACTCTGGTAAACTCGAAAGGTAGAATATATCTACGTCGAATGAGACCAAACCCTACGAGTGGAAAAAGCTTTTATACATTTCCATGCTCGCAGTAACGAGAGTCGATATTACTATAATTGTAGGAGATCAAACCCAGGATCAAACTTTATATAAAAATTTTACATTTGGGCACTCAACAAAAATGGAATTGATCACGAGAGTGACTCTCTTACTAAAACAAAAATTTCGAAATTTTGAATGAATGACAAAGAGCTTATCGCAATACCCATTGCTCTGTTTAGTCATAAAGTACAGTCGAAAGCCTCTTCAAAGGGAAATCATAGGAAGCTTTCCGGAAACAGGATTCCAGAGTTATTTCTTTGAAAACCATTGTCCTGGAGTATGTTTTCCGATTCGCAATTCAGCGCGATGCAACGACGGGAATATTCGGAATTTTATGGTTTCAGAAAGCTTCCATCAATGTTCAATTGTTCACAGATGAATTTTGGTTGACAATTCGAACATGTGATAAATGTTTCATATAGAAATTGTACACTCGGGTGTAAATGTCTACATAGAATCCCAAAGAATTCAAAAATATATATGTACGGTTAGATAAAGAGAATTATGTTTGTTCTAACCAGATTTATCTCTAGTAACTTTAACCAGAATTTTTATCAAGTGCAGTTTTTAGTATCCGCTAAATTAAAAGCACTAATATATAATATACGAAAATCGATTGAAGAGAAGTGCAGTGTCTTGTTTCAATCGCTTCAAACACCTCCACCACTTTCAACTTATTCGCTGCACATCGTAAGTTGTGAATTTCCGCTACATCCATTCAATTCCAATTTACACTATATTTTCTAGCTTAGCCTTTGAACCCTTGAGTATATATATCGACGAAGCATTCAAGCAGAACTAATTTTCTAAGTTCCTGCGATTTCCTAAGCACTCAGTGCATTCTATTCTCTAACGAGTTTAACCATATTAGCAAGAGTAATTTCTCGTTAATAACATCGCTCAAAATTCCTAAAAATCCCATGAAATGTCACAAAATTCTGTGGAATGATAAATAGTAAATATGTACTCAAGTTTAACTTTCTAAAAAGTTTCTTTATGTTACTCTACCAATTTTTGATATTGATGAAGGAAGAATATTTACTAATGGAAATGAAATCATGACCAATTAAAATTTAACAATTACAGAAGCTTGCAACTAAGTTTGATCGACATAGACACGTTAGAATCAATATTTCTCTGTCGCAAGTCTGAAACTTGAGCGTCATTTTGACTCTATTGGAACTTACAACTAATTTCTCTCGAATGCAGACCACGAAGTCATGCAATTTTCCCGACACTAGAAGTTAACTTCAGAGAAAGAATTAATATTATCCACGTAGCATGGTATGAACCTATAAAATGCGTTGGCGAGAGTGGCCCAAGGTGAATTACAACCTTTTTTCCTGCATCTTCGTATAAAAGGTCGACTGCAGTGCCCCAGTTGGCTAGAAATGATCATATCGGAACACTAATTTAACATCTAACTTCTCTAGTGCGTTTTTTTTATCATTAAAGTGCAAGGGCGATTTAATAACTCTCTTTTATGCTATAATAGCCATCAAAAACAAAGATATATCCAAAGATATTTCCAGGTCAATTTAAATTTAAATTGAAATGAAATTAATTTACTGAATTTGATTAACTGAATTAAATTTACTATAAATTGAAATATGGTTTCTTTATAAAAGACAGCTGAGAAATTAAATTTCAATCGAGAGCTTTAAAGCAAAAGTAGATCATTATTCAATCGTGCTAGAAACGAATGACAGAATCAGGGTTCTGGGGATAAATATATTGATTCTTGTCGACTGCAGCTGTCAAAAGTCTGCACAGTGCACAGTTGCACACGATGAATTAGAAACGAACATACATCAATCATAAAGGATTTCTAACTATGATTTAATAGCTATATACCCGCGGTTTTGCTATACAGCTACTGCTGCTGCGCCTAAGTTTATCGATTTTGCTCACAATTACGCAATGGCATTAACCTGAGTTGCTAACTTCCGCTGCCTTGCTATTAAACTTGCATTAATGCAGTCCATCACAAAGTTTGGAAATGCCAATTTATAGGTGATAATTACTAATTGGCATTTTACATCTGGCTTCCTACTTTTCAATGAATACACATTTCTGCATATATATATACTATATGTATAATCAAAAGGTCCAGTTACTCGTAAAATTGGATCTGTGATTCGATTTTGGCTTCAAAGGATTCCATTTGCAAAATGTAGACCAAAATAGCCACTATTTGAGTATAGGCTTGAATAATAATAATTATAATTTCCTCTCCAAGTCTTCATTTGAGATCATTAAAATTTCATGATAACTTTTACAATTCCTAAAGAAAACTTCCAATTGCACGAAATTCCTTCAAACTCATTAAAAATTAGAATTGATAGTAAGGGCATATTTAAAATTATTTTCTCGTTAATATAACCAGATTATTTTTCGAGTGCTGCCTCGGGAAAATTGAGTTTCTGTGTAATGACGAGAACTAGATTGTTAGTCGCGTTTACACAGTAGATTGATAACATTAGAGGAAGTATGTAATATGTATAGTATGGACTAATGTGAAAGCCCTCTATAAATATTTTAAAGGTACTTACGCCTCTCTTCTTTGAATGGGAATTCTGAATACGCACAAACCCTTTTTGTATGATAAAGAGACCAGACGCCAAATAGGGGAGTTTGCATTCCACATCGGTTAATATTTTAATTGACACTGCACACTTCACTGTAGACAAAAAAAAAGAAAAAGCCGCTTTAGTAAAAAATAAAAAAAACTCTTTACATGGCAAAACATTATTTTCTCAAAACTGAAAAGCATAATTAGTTGGTTAATAGCCATTTCTGCTCTTTTCTATCATAATTGAATGCGAATTTCGTTTCGGTGAATCCTAAAGCGATTACGGAGATTAAAAATGGTACAAGATATAAAGTCTCTATAAATTGTTTAAATCTCTTGGAATATTAAGAAATAACACTGAAAATTTTTAGAAAGTATTTTTCTTTGAAATAATTAGAAATATTTTACAATCCGTTAAAACACATTGTGTTTTGGTTTCTTTAAAATAATAAATCTTTTTCCAGAAATCGTGACAACGCTTTTGTGGAACTTACTGTACAATCTGTACATACATCACAGTGAATTAATGTTTATAGAACTGAAAGTGCTCGAAAAATTGTTTATGGTCCAGTAACAATGCACTAAGAATTCTTTGAATGCTTTTTCTTTTCAGGCATTATATTGCATTCTCTCGAAACCATTTTATCCACACACCTGGTACGCGACCTTGTATTGTTTCTCAAGAATTCTTCACGTATTTATTCGATCGATTCCCCCTTTTTTCTCTATAATGTGCTTTATATTTTATAATCCTTTAACGTTGACAATCAAAATACTCGAAAATAAATCGGAATGTACTTAAATGTATTTAAATGTAATGTAATTAAACCTAATTTTTAATCAGAGTTAATCAACCAGACTTTTCTCGTCATATTAAAATTTTTAACCAGACTAGTTAGTTAACCAGTCTAGTTGTAACCAGAACTTTTTTTTTTTTGAATGTACGTTTGGTAAATCCACGAGATAGAAATTTTTGAGTGAATTTTCGTGTACTTGGTATTTTCATGAGGCATCGTTCCATAAAAATAGAGATCTAGGTACGTCTCGCTATGGGAGAGGGCAAATAGGAACTGCAACTTTTACAATTTCCAGACAGGGGTTATTATGTATTGCTTTTAGAAAGAAACTTCAAGGGGTTGTTGGCTTTGGAGACAATTCTTTTTCTACTTCTAGTAGTGTACTGTCTGTGTATTGTACGCAGACACACAATTTTATTGTTTCGACCCCTGTTTAGTATGAGTGAAACGTGGTATCTTTTGCTTTCAAGTCATAGAACACATATCTTTTTATTTTTATGCATGTGCATGCTCGTATACAAAGCATACACTCGTGTATCTTGAAGCACATATGTGATTCATAATGCATGAGTTTGAGAAGTTACCTCTGCCAAAAAAAGAAAAGAAGCATGAATATTTCACATATCTTAATAGGAAATTTATCATTTTAGGTCAGAATTAAAAAAAAAACAAAGTTTAAACGTTTTAATTTGCTTAACTTAACTTTAAAGACTTTTTCTTAGTGTATATATTGTATAAGTATATTGCTCACTCCCAATGAGAGATGAAAACGATTCACACTGAATTCAAAATATATACCATTATTTGAGAGACAAATTCGCACTAATTACTTTTTGGTTTGATCTTTGAATTGCTAAACCACTGGTATCTCGCTTCTAATTCCCTTTGCTCAGCCTCATGAACAATTCAATGTGCAAGCCGCCATTATCCTAATGTAAATGCGATCCCCGCTTGAACTCATACCTAAAAGGATACTAATGATAATAAATAATGATAATAGTGATCTACTAATATTAGTATGAGAGGAAATTATTACTCTTTCCAACAATTTAGGAAGACACAGTGCATTATATTTTATGCATACCTAACTTTCATGTGATGTCTGACTGAAGCTCAACTTATTCTACTAGCATAAATATAACGTCCATAACTTCTTGCTTCAAAGCAAACCACTTACAATCTTTTACACATATATACATATACAATGAAAACCTTTTCCGTATCATATTTTGTAAAAGCTTCAAATTTTCCATTAGTTTTTTCGATTTACACGGATCATTTCTAAAAGGATTGCAGTCCTCTTGGCACAAAGTTCAATGCAAGCTGTTCGCTCATGCAATATAAAGGTTCAATGAACTTTTAACGGATTGTCTCTGGTATTTGGCCGCTTACCAAGTTTCTTGAAAGTCATATGAATGTATGGTAGCCTCTTCACGAATTTACTAAATCAAATACAGATCTTTTTCATACAATTTGAATCTGAAACTCGGAAGTCTGAATTAATGAAACACTGATTTAAAATCTCACAAGACCCAAACTCGCATGCATGTATTATATTTAGTTGAAAAATTTGCATTCTAGGATTTAAATATACAATGAATAATCATGTTACCCTTAGGGAAACGAATTCTTTTCTATTTTTATAAATAAATTGAGTGCTCTTGATTCTTTGTTGAGTCTACATAAACCAGAAGTAAAAACAGAGGGTATTAGTTGTCGCTTTTGAGTTTAAGTAGGAGCTCCACCAATATTTTTGCGCTCTTGTGACAAAACGACCATTGGGTCATTTTGTTGGCAGTGGATATTGCTTTTTCACACTTTTCTCTTCTTTGCTTGTCCTGTGCTTTCAAAGAGTAGATTCAGAGTGATCCCGACTGAAAGGAAAGGTTTGGCGCGTTTCCAAGTCGGCGACTGGAAGTCGATTGTCTCTCTTATCGAGCGTTTGTTCACTTGTGCGCAACAAGTGCAGAGATTCATTGCACGCTATTGTCAAGCAGACTTGTACAGAGTTGACATATTTAATTGACTGGGAATGTGTATTTAAATAGACAGACGCTAAAATTATTTGAAGAGTACATCTACCCAAGAAGCCACATGAGAAAATACCAGTACAGAAATTTCCCTGTTTAGCCCTATGTATAAGAAATTCTTTTGAGAGAAATTTCAAATTATTTGCAAATATATCTTTATCGTGAAGATTCTTCTAACTAAACTTCTTTTTTTCAATTTTCAGAGTCCAAAATGAATGACACCACACTAATTTCGTCGATTTTTGACACAACGACGACCTTAGCAGAAATGGTAACGGTGAATTCTGGCATGTCATTGAATAAATCGAGAAGCGTTTTTGACAATGAGCCTGATGTATCACCGGTAACATTATCAGAAGATTGGTCTCGTGTAGTTCGTTTACTACTTCTTGCCTCTCTTGCAGTAGTTGGCAGTGTTGGAAATGTCTTTATGATTTCTGCGATAATGGTTGAAGATCATTTAAAGAAACGAGGTCAGTATGTTGTTTGATTAATAATAATTAACTTTTTCAATTAATAAGGATTATCTATACTGTAATAATTATCTATTCTAGTCTTCACTAATCGAACGTTTTTCTAAAAAATCCAGGTTTTGTGACATTTCTTTTATCTTTTCTACGTGGAGCAATTCACTTTGTAAATGATCAATATGAAACATAATCTAAACGAGTAGTTGAACGACGCATAAACTTGAAACCTTCAATTTGCATATCATCTCCGTCGCCGCCCATCTGCATTTTACATGGCAATCTCGACATTAAATCTGACCTTGGTAATCATTAAAGTAACAATTTACATATGCTTTGGCAATTTAAATGCCATCATTTTAATATAATTGACAAGAAATGCGTCTGGAAGATTTATGGCGAAAGTTTTCAGTGAAGGGACAAAATTTTTGCCACAATCAGGGAGGCGAATAAAATAAAAAAAGTACGATTGTTAAAAATTCTACTTCAAAAGAAATTCACTGTCGAGTTTCCAACTCAAGTTAAATCACATTTAATACAATGATAAAAAAGTGGATTCAAATCTTTCGAGGTGTAAAACTTGAATTTAAATTACATTACAATTAGATTTTGAAGAAAACTTTTTCTGGAAAAGCATTAATTCAGTAATATTTTTAGGATTCGCCGACTGGAAAACGCGGGATTCTCTAGATTATTGTAAATGATCCAAGTCCTATGTGATTGAGATAAGGTTTATTTATTTCGAAAAAGATCCTTATCATCTTGCCTTGGGCAAGGGCGTTATAGAACTGGACTCAATTTTTCGATTTAATAAATAGTAAATCTCTCAATCATATAATATCATCCAGATGATTTTCAACAGAAATTCGGTTTAACGATAATTTTGCCCTAGGGCCGCAGAGACGACGATAAATTTTACCCACTAGTAAAAGCATGATAAGGCTTTATAGACTAGGTTATAGACCAGTAGATAGAAGGAAATCGTTAAAAGAACTTGGAAATAAAAAGGACTTTTAATCATAGTAATTGAATTATCTTCTCAAGAAAGTAGTTCAATTTCCGCCAATTTTCTAAAATGAGACTGAAAATTGGAAATCTAATGTAACAGAACATTAAATTTCTTCAGATCTGAGTCAATATTCCTATTTAATATTTTAGATAGGCTCTGTCTTTAAACTTGTTTAATTCCGAATTGGTTATTCGGATAAGTTTTTTAAAATGGAAATCCACTTCCCATATCAAAAATAAATTCAAGGACAGTTCTCGGATTTTCCCGGATTTTTTTCAATTCCCGGGTATTACTTACAATATCATATGAGGAAATTTAAATAACCCGGGGTTTTTTTCCACAATTTTTACAATTTCAAAAAAATAATAGTGCACAAACGTCCGTGTTTTCCAAATGTGCTATTAAGGTAATTAACACATGCCCTTAAATTTCCGCACAATATACACCCTGAATTGCAAGCATCAATGAATGAAGCTTAAAATTGAAAAATGTCAAAGAAACCTTAATAGTTAATATTTTCAGTGTAAGTGCTTTTTAAATTAAAACACGTTTGAAATCTTACGAACGCAATATTTCACTCGCAGTGTTGGCGTTTTTCAAAAGAAAGTGGTAAATATATGAGATTGAAATGTAATTTTGCAGGAAATGCATTCCTAGTGAATGTCGCCTTAGCAGACCTACTCGTGACGGGCTTGGTTCTTCCAGCTTCAGCGATCGTCATCTTAGCTGGTCAGAAAGAATCCGTTGGTATTTGTCGCTTTGAGAGGGCTCTTGGAGCTTTGTGCTTTTTGGTGACAGTACTGACTTTGGCCGCTATAGCTGTTGAAAATTACATGCGTCTGTGCCTTCCGGTCGAAAGGTAAGTTCAAGCTTTTTCAAAAACTATAATAGATGATAAATATAAAAATATATGTACAAAAAGATCGACTCAAAACCATAAATAACCAATTCGACTGATTATGCGAAAAAGCTGCTCTTTTCAGAGTCTAAATCTGTACTCATTTCTTGCTTTCGTCCAAATCCCATAAAATTACTTAAAATCCCATATGAAATCTCTCAAAATTTCATCAAATTCTTCATGAACAGCACCAGCTTCATAATGAATCAATCAATTAAAAATGATTAAAACAGCTTATTTGTTCACAGGTATGCAGTACTAACGCAGAAAAAAGTGACTGGTTCCATTCTCATGGTGTGGATTGCAGCCGCAATAATAGTAGGTCTTCAGTCATCTATTGATCTGGGTCCAGATTTGTGTAAAAAACGCTTCAATGGGATCGTGATGGAACAAGCTGTAGGAGCCAGCATCCTCGTAGGCCTTCCAGTTCTTTTGACGATGTTCGTGTACTTTCTACTCGTGACACGAGTTCGTCGAGTGACTAGAGGGTCATACAAACCACCAGTCGCCTTCTCCTGGGACTACGAACTCACCAAGACAAACATCTACAGTTTTTTGCTCTTCGCTATTTTCTGGTTGCCCTTAGGAGTCGCTCTTTGCATCAGTTCCGTCCGATCAGTAAAGCCCAGTGTCTTTATCATTCTAGCCTGGTTTGCTCTCTCAAAGTCATGTGTAAACAATCTCCTTTACTGCGTAGTGGATCGTCACTTTCGGACTGCCTATGTCAAGCTCTTTCACTACTGCTGCTGCAAAACAACGGTAAGTTTCTCGAGGAGAACCCGCGGCGATGGTGGTCGATCCTCTGGTGATGTTAGACTGAGAGTTCATATTATCCACTCTTATGCAACCAGTCCAGCTTCCTGCCGTCCTGCTATTTCCAGACCCAACGGACGAGACGTTTATGAACTTTAGGGACTTGGTCATTCCGCTGGGCCCTCAAGCTCTAACATAGGCCAAACTGATCAAAGAATTCTGTGGATTTAGATATTTATTTCATGAGCAATAAGCTGTCAAATATTTTAGCTGGTTTTCAGAAAGGCTGGATGCTGAATTTTAGGCTCCTTTCTTTTGCGCTTTCACATACTTAATGAAAATTTGGTTAGTAGAACTTTTTTTTAGGTGCATTTGATTGATTCAACACTATTTTTGATCCTTCAACGCACTCATTAAATTACTTTGAAGATCTGTCTGCAATATTTAAGCCATTATCACTTTTTGAGAGCTTAGAAATTTAATAACCGGATTTCTAATTATTATCCAGATTTATAAATCTCAATAATTTCTGCATATATTTTCATAATCAGATTTTCAGCCATAGTATATGTTTATTGGACATGCAAACTAAATATTAAATTATCCGGATTAGGATTTCAATTTTGAAATTTATCTTTAGGATGGAATACTAAAAGTGTTAATAAACTTTACCAAGGATCCCCAAGTGGTGCTATTCTGTGGTGTCATTATGTTTATGAGCAACAGCATCTGCTACTGAGCGGTATTATTTTCCTTTATTAAACATCGCACCCCTGTTTGTTATTAGTTGAAAAGCCCATACTCGAAGGAAAATAAATTTTCACCAGGTAAATATTCATGTATAAACAATAATGTTTAAAAATAAATATTTTTCATATTTTTAATACTATAAAATTAGATTCATAAAGTTTCAAAAAGCAAATATTTCTAAAACGCCTTTTAAATTTATGTGCACTAATTATAATGAAATCATACAAATTCTCACTCGACATCTTTCAAAACCTTTAAACTTTTTGGCATTGAAAAATACAAGGCATTAAAAACTATCTTGTCATCTTAAAATCTCGTTGAATAATGAACAGAGTTTTTCCTCTAGCCACGGTTCAAAATCCACCCGATTTTTTACTCGGCTTTAAAAACCGCTCTGACACTAAGCTGAAAAGCTCTAAAGGGATCATAATTATCTGAGAAGAAAAATGAATTCGAGTTGAGCACTGGCTGCGAAATCTATTATGGAAATTTCCATTTTTTGAAACTAAGAAGATTTATACAAGATTAAAACTCTCCATTTTCCCCTCTAACAATTAACGTCTCTAAGAGATAATTAAAATAAATTAATCTTTTTATGACCTTCCCTTGCTCAGACAATTAGATTCTTTTACAGTCGTACATGATTCCTGAATTTTATTTTTATTTCTATTTCACTTTATTCTGCAGATATCGAGAAGAAATCCATAGTGCTCGTGTAATAGTGCCAAAAAATTTTTTTTCACGCTAGATTCCTTCTTGGATTGAATCCAAAATCGCATCAGCTTTGAAATGCAGCAAATAAAAAGGTTTTCAATCGGAAGCATTCTAACTTGAATAACATGAATTTCAAAACCTTCAAAAGTTTTTCAAACTAAGTTTCCTGCAGAATCAAAGAAACCATGTTCTAAAGTTACAAATTAATTACAGGACTTGACTAACCCGAACAATGAACGAAAAGTTCTGAACGTCAAATGAATGAATTTTTGTATTGATTATATTTTATACTAGAAACTTGTAATGTCTATTCCTATCTTTAGTTGGAACAATATTTCTGGATAAAATAGAATTGTGAAAAAATATTTCGTTCATTTGAACATTCAAAACTTTTAATACATTATTAATATGAAATTCTAAATGAAAGAAATTTTCTAATTTTAAAAAGATCTAAGAATAATTTTCCATATTGCTCTCATAGGGATGAGAAAAGAAGCATGAACAGATTTGAAAGTATCAAGCAATAAAGAGAGGAGTATAAAAATAACAATGCACCAAAGCACCAGATACTTCAATAAAAGTTTCATTTTTCCGACGTTATTTCTAACCCAATTTTCCTCGAATAATGAGCTATTTGGCTCACGTTAGGCGAACGTTACTACTTGAAAATTGGCATTTACGACACGCTTCGAGCGGTTTGTTGTTGCTCCGTCCATGATCGTAATCACTTTTACAATGCCGAACAAAATTTTGCGCGAAAGTATCAGCTTTTCACAGTTACGAGCTATATGTACATCATTTCAATCCGAACCATTCCTAGACGTGCCTACGTTTCCATTATATTATGTATACACAAATACACTTGTTCAAATTTTAACAATTAAGTTCCTACTTCAATAGCAACCTTGCAAAATATTATAAACATATAATTTTTCCTCTAAGAATTTGTTTTATCAAATTTTTAAAAAATCGGATCAGTTTGGCTTTAAATAATTAAAAGCCTCGAGGTTCCAGCAAAAAGTCTATTACAAAAACAATTTCCAATTTCGTGAATAAACTTAGTATGGGTATTTCCAACTAAACATTTATTAATATGCGAGCATGTGTAACAATTTTTTGTATTGATTCGAAAATTGTTACATGCTGGTATATCAAATCATGAAATATAAATATTCCAACTCTCATTCTCGATAAAAAATTGTGGAGCGATATTTTCGTTTAGACACAAATGAAAAAGCTCAGTATTATTATTAAGCACTCATTAAGCATCATATCAATTGTTTCTACAATTTTAGCTTTTTATAATACTTAATCGAAAATTTTAGACTTTCATTTAACAGTTTATAAGTTACGACTGCATACATTTAAAATGAAAAAGACTTTTACCCTTATTACCTACAAAATTAAAATTTTAAAGCCTTCAAATTTCATTTAAAAGTGACGTTCCTTTTTCCAAGAAAATACTATTTGAAAACAAAATTTCTCTATATACTTTGTTGGATATAAAAAGCGTAACTGATCATTAAGAGTATCGACTGTTGCTAAGGCTATGAACTTCGTAACTTGGCAACTCTAAGTATTTAAAATGGAGTTCTGACGAGGTCGGGATTTCTATTTTCAATAAAAATATTTTAGTATAATTAGGAATTTATGGGGCAACGATGTAGTAGTAATATCTCATTAATACCAATCTTACATTGGTTAATAATGAAATATTGTTGATAATAAAGTAGGGCATTGAACTATTGAAGAGTTTCCCACATCAAAACTGCATGAAAACTAGGGAAAACTAGCCAGGACTCCATTAGATCCCCACCATAATTTCTGCACGGGATCGAAAGACCACAGACCTAAAACCTATTTCGACTTCGACGTTTTTACAGAAATCGCGCGCACTTTTCGTAAATGGTTCTTCTATAATAATTGTTACCAATATCTCTAAACTGTACTGTAACGACTATAAATTTAGCTCGCAATTAATTATCATGATATGACATTATACACATTATATGATTTAATAATATAAGATATAAGATAATGGTAAATTTACTATACGTATCGTGACTGTCTACTAAGTATGTTATAATATCGTAACGTATTTTACACGCCTTCTGTCAAACTGTGATCATTCTAGGTATGGCTAATCTGATAAATGCGCTTCCGAACGACGAAGATGTCTTTCAAATTTTGCATATTATGTCGACAAAAAATTCTCGCAATTCATGCATTTTTAATATTAATTTTATTTGACTTTCATAGCTGTAAATTTATTCATGAAAAAAGCATAGATATTCCTTTTTTTCGAAAGGCCTAATTTTGAAAGACTTTAATTTTTAATAAAATTAAAGGAATAAAAAACTGAGGAAAATATTGATAAAAGTTTGCGAATACTGAATTAAAATATTTTCTCTGTGCAAAATTTGAAATAATCTTTAAAACAAGTTTGAAATACACTCTAAAGAGAGGAAGGTAGCGCTGACAAAGTTAATACTTGTTAAAGGGACCAGTATTCTGTAAAAATCAGGATTTCCAACTCACTTTCAACACTTTGTCACTTCTGCACTAAACGAAATCTAAAGTTAATCTGGCAAATACGTTTTTTAATTTCATATGAGTTTCCTCGAAGGTTACTAAACAATATAAATGTAATATTGTTACTTTGTTACTCATATGTAACGTATTTGCTGGAAAAAAAATATGAATTCGCGGTAGTGGTGAGAAAAGATTGAGGGCTAAGGAACGTATCAGAAAATGTGAAAGTTTAATCTTAAAATAATAATTCTCATTTATACTCTCTTAAAAATTGATTAATGTGACTGCAAAGAAGAATGCCTAAACAATTTGACTGCCCATAGTATTTTTTAATAATATATTTAGAAATTTGTTCTATATTTAACTGAGACCAAAAGATTTTGAGAAGAAAAGACGAAGAAAAACATTTTCTAATCCAGATTTGTACTATTTTACTTCACAAATATTTTGTATTCATCTCTTGTAAATTTAGGCATCCTTCTTTCTATTTGATATTTTAAATATTAATATAATTATTTCCAACCTGCACATTCTACTCTTATTAGTAAATTAGTAACGCCGGAAAATTACGAAAAATGACTAATTAATTCAAAATGGAAGTGTGATAAATGCGAATTTTTTAAAACGAATGCAGGATTATTTGTCAGAGTGATGGAGTTGTACTGAATATATAAGTAAATACAAAAAGCGAATTTAGGTTTTCGTTGAACGATAGTAAAAAATTCTGTTAGCAGTCCCATTAAAAGTTTGAAATATTTCATGAAAGTCGAACCTCTTTGAGATTCTAATTTTCATGATACATTTCCTATACGTAATATGAAAAAAAATGTCATACAACATTTTAGGCCCTCACACATCTAGTCACTAGATTTCAGAATAGTATAAAAACCCTTAGAAAAACATAGTCTTTCTATAGTAACAATAGAATTAGTTAAAATTAATGAATGTTTTAGATTACTTACCGGAAAAACGCACGGATTCCGATTCACGTAATATTCCGATTGAGAGTATGATTAAATAATTCTCGAAGACATTCCACGAGAAATGATGAAATCTTTTATTCACTTGTTTGAACCAATCTGAGAAAAAAGAAGAAGTATAATTAGAAAACATATAATTAATTTATCAGAAACAATGTTTCAGAAACGCTAGAGAATTTTTCATATTACTAAAGTCAATTTTTATTGTTGCACATTTACCCTTTGCCGTTACTTAAAAACGCACATTCATTATGAAGAATTAATTTTTTTATCATAAAAGCAGACTTTGAATTTGACTGAGCACAAATCATAAAAGAATTAGAAAGCATTTTTTTTTACAAAACTATAATAATTAATTAGCGAAACAATTGGTCAAAACGTCCACAAGTACATATCTTTCATTATATAGGAAAGATTATTTGCCAAAAACCAGTTGAGTGTAGAAAACTTTTTTATTTATTATGTCAATCCCGAATAATTTATTTTTTAATCTAATTATTGCACACGATATTTCTATTGTAAACAATTCTTTTTTGAAATTGTCTTCCAAGAAGCAGATTTACAAATAAATTCGGAAAATAAATTTTCAAAAAGGAAAAATTACAATGTAATTAAGAGTATGTTGAAACTTTGAGGGCCATGAAGAAATAATGATGTCTTTCTTAATTTGAATAAGAAATGAGTGCATCAAATAATCTTTAAAAATATTGTAAAGCTAAGAAGAGATCTCGAAGAAGAAATAAATAATCAAATAATAGCAAGTAAATCGAATATTGATGTTGTACTTCGATAAATGTCCATTATAAGCCTCTGGCAATCTAATCCATAAGTCGCTATAAAATATTCAGGCTCAGAAAAAAATCTAAAAAATAATCGAGCGCATTTAATTATTAAAGTATAACAAAAAGATAAAACTTAGATGGGTCAATGTAATGTTTCATATAGACGAAAAATTCATTCGTAGATTAGAAGTCAACCAAACAATTGGAGATAATCAATAACTTTTACTTTAAAAAATCTGAAATTCCAAATAAATAATTTTAGTTTGAAATTTTTCCATTAATTTTTAATGTTAAAAATTTCTTCAATTGAGTGGTTGTCGATCATTCTGGATAATAAATTATAAACAGTGTATCGAACTATATACATGTATATAAATGTTTTTATTGGATGTATTTCACATTAATGTATTTTTCGTAAAAAATGACGTTTTTGAGAATCGTCGCTTCTTTTATTGGCTGAAAAAGGAGTTGATAAGGTAGCTTCTCATTTTATGAGTATATTTTATTGTGAGATGTGTCAAAATAGATTTTATAATGTTGTAATAAAAACATTTCTTTTTGTACAGACGCATGTTTTTTTATTTAATATCTTTAATTCGATACCATCTTTAATAGTTTTTTAAATTACCCATTAGATGAATGAATAGAAATATAGATAAATGCAAGATGGTGATAATTAATTAATATCTTAGATTTTTATATTATTTATATCTATACCTATAGATATATTTTTATTATCTTAGTAAATTTAAAAGTTATGAAATATATTCTCAATAAGTTTAAAGTTTTGCAGTTAAATTTGTCAAAGTACTGTATTTAATAATAAATTAGTTTAAATAAAGAATTGGAAATACAAAAAAACTGTATTTGCGGCACAGGTAAGTTGTAAAAAATGTTTGGAATAAGAAGACCAAGAATCATAATTAAAATGAATTATAAACAAATCCAAATAATTGACATGCGACATAAAATCGATTATCACCTTATAGTAAACTGTTTTTTGTGCAAGAAAAAGAAAATTAGTTAATTGGTTGTTAAAACCATTAGATAGACGTATTCTTATGAGTAGAATTACTTTACTATTAATAGGACAAAAAGATATATTAATTATTATATATAAATTGAAGTTTGAATTTTCCCGCCAGCATTTTTCAAACATTGCAATGTTTCCACGAGACCTTGAAAGTTTCATGAAACTTTTCATTGGATCAAATAAGCATCTTTGCCTGTATACTAACCTCAAATACTCTGTAAATTCCAATATGAATATAAATATCAATTAAAGTAATTTGTTTATGTTCTATACATTTAAATATAATTACTATCATAAGTTTCTCGGATTACGTGCTTCATTAATTTAAGGTAACTACAAATCGGTATGCGATTAAACAGTTAAATACAACTTTTTAATTTACTAATTTCCGTTAGCATTATTTTATCTTATAAACATTCACACTAACTTGTCTAAAAATTTGATACATAATATTTTTACAGAAAAATGGATCCAGAGTTTGCTTCAAGACTGATTCCACAAATAAAAGAACAAGTGAGACCAGCTTGTAAAAAATGTGGATATGCTGGCCATCTAACCTATCAATGCCGTAATTTTATAAAAGTCGACCCAAATAAAGAAATTGTTTTGGATGTAAGCAGTACAAGTTCTGACAGCGATGAAAATTACGTTACACCTTTGATAGAATTACGTGAAAAGGAATTGAAGAAAAAGCAGAAAGAGGCTAAAAAGAAGAAGAAAAAGGAGAAGAAGAAGAAAAAGAAGAAATCGAGAAAACACGAGACTTCTGAGAGTAGTGATTCTTCAGATTCAGAAAGTTCTTCCGAAGAAGAAAAGAAAAGAAAACGAAAGAAGAAGAAGCAAAAGAAATCTAAGCACAAGAAGGAGAAGAAACGTAAACATAGTACCTCTGATAGCGATAGCGATTAAACATGATCATGAATTTCTACAATTATTATTATTGTAATAGAGATTTTTGCCCATCACTTTGTATAAACCTTTTTAAACTGTGATCAGTTTTTTGACTAAGCTTTGTACTTTTTTTATTGAATCGTATAGTTTAATTTTAATGTCATAAGCTTTTAACTTAAAATGCTCCAATTTTCAACGATTAAATTGATTCAATTGAATCAATTTTGTATGTTAAGAATGTAAATGTAAATGTAATCGTTTATGTCCAAAATATTCAGGTTGTGAAAGGTTGTTACTGATTACGTTTTTAACCATATAAAATAAATATTTTAATATGTAGAAATGTATTTTTTTAACCAACCTGTTTCTTTTAGTTGCTAAAATAACCTCTTTACAAATAATCACTGTTTATCACTTTATAGTACTATATCTTTGAGTATTATACGGTCTTCAATCGTTTATATGCACATATTTTTAACACTCTTTGACAATCGAAAAATTTGATTCTATCAGAGAGAAACTATTCTATAAACCCTACAAACAATTCTATGTAGACTTGTTTGAATTTGAAAGAAGCTGAGAAAGTGGGAAAATGTGTTACCCACATTGGTGTTACCGATTAAGATAATTTTGACGACGTAGTTCTGAGAAATTGGCGCTGCCGAACGAAAACAAGACGCCATATTGGATATTGATGATTTGATGTCATTTGCAGATGCACATCAATGCGCATCAGTCACATTTGCAGACCGAAACATCACACAGTTTTATTTGCATTTCAATTCAGTGGATTCATTACGTTAAAAAATGACTCGACATGCTAGAAATTGTACTGCAGGAGCAGTTTATACTTATCACGAGAAAAAAAAAGATGCAGCTGCTTCTGGTTACGGAACAAACTCGCAAAGGGTTGGCAAAGATTCTCTCAAAAATTTCGATTGTTGTTGTTTAACACTACAACCTTGTCGAATTCCTGTTATCACGTGAGTTTTTGTGAATTTTCTATATAATTTCATTTATAACAATATTTCCTACACTGAGAAATATTGTATTAGAAACGTTTTTGGAGTGTTTCAAAAACATTCTTAATATCGTTTGCCCACATAAATAATAATTGTGCCCGTATTCTGTTGTTATTTATATTTTACATTCGAATAATATTAATTTTATAGCATTTAAATTAAATGCCTAAGCGCGTCAAAGATTACGAACAAAGAGGGGAACATTTTATATATTGGTAATTTTAATGTTTTAAACAAAAGTTGTGTATTTCTGGATGTTCCTCTGTTACCTCCAGCTATCATCTCATTAAAGGTGAAATCATTGTAAAGGTAAATCATGGTAAAGATTATTGGATATAAAGTCTTGGGTCTTACAATTTACTTGCACCTATTCTATTAAATATTGAGGGTGATCCCATCCTCTTCTTGCAATTACCAAGTTGCCTATTTTCATTCCGGACGTTCCTAATACTTAGTTTTATTACCCTCTGTTACCTCCAGGTATGCACCTCATTAAGTGCGGTCATTGTAATGGTCGACGTTCTAAATTTTACAAATTCCAATTTTCCTGAGCTTGCTGTAAACAAATATTTGAATAGCTTAGCCCCGAAAAATCCTAATTAGCAGAATACGGTCACAATTATTATTTATGTCAATATCCGAACAAATTTTATTAAATAAATTCGACATTCGGCTGTAGCCGGACGAATTATTTTAGATAAATTTGTCCGGCTACTGGCAGTGTACACTGTACTGCACCCGGATGAATTAATTTTGTTAATTTATTATTGTAATTAAGTTATATTATAATTATTTTTGTTAATTTTTTTTTTATTGCAGAAAAGATGGTTATTTGTTCGACAAAGAGGCAATTTTAGAATATATTCTTACAAAAAAAAAGGAGTACACAAGGAAATTGAAGGAGTATGAGAAGCAGAAACAAAAAGTGAAAGTACGTATACAAATTTAAATTTACACATACTTATCCAATTTTTAATCACCACGTTTTGTTTAATTTTTTAAATTTTAATACTTATTATAGGATGAAGTACAGGAAAAAACAGCCAACGATGAGCTGGAAAAACTTCAAAAATTCCTGAAAGGAGAGAAGAATATAGTTTCACAAAATTTACTGAACCGACAAGAAGAAGCTGCAAGCTCTTCAACTTCAATTTCCAACATGAGCAATGGATTAGACAAAGTCATTCCCAGTTTCTGGATTCCCGCAAAAACTCCTGAAGCCAAAGAAACTACACTTCAGAAACCTGATAAAAACATTTACTGCCCAATCAGTGGAAAGATTTTGAAACTAAAGGATCTCATTCCCGTAAAGTTTACAGAAGTGAAGGATCCAGATGACAAACGATCTATAATTGTCAAAGAAGCTCGTTACATGTGTCCAATCACTCACGATGTTTTGAGTAATAGTGTTCCTTGTGCAGTTATAAGAACAACGTAAGTTTTTATTCTTTACAAATAGCAGAGTCCCTACTAACCGGGAAATAACCGGGAATTTTGTAAACAAAAAGTAGTAGACACCTTGAAAAAGTCTTCTTACTATAGAAAAAATTGTTTTTCATTCTTATATACTTTAATTTACGAATAATCAAAATTTATATTTATAGAGGCGATGTTGTTACAATGGAATGCGTGGAGAAATTATTAAAAAAGGACTGGATCAATCCGCTCGATAGTTCGAAAATTTCTGAAGACGATATCATTCCACTTCAAAGGGTAAGATTTTACTTTTAAATTAAAACATCTATGAACTACAATATTTTTCCCCTCATTACTTACATCTCACAAGGTTTTTATTCCTTTCTTCTGTCGCAGGAGATATTTAAATAAATTCTTATTTTTATTTACAGGGAGGTACCGGATATTCTTTAGTTAATGATAATTTGCAAGGAAAACACGAGAGGCCAGTTTTGCAAGCATAAGTTCCTTCTGTAATTCTACAATAAATTAAACGATTCTTCGAAAACCATCCAAGTAATTCTATTTTATTTTATTACTATTCAATGAGCAATATGATTCTCACTTAGCCGTATAGTTTCATATTCCCTTTTATCTCTATAGTTTATTTAAAATAGGTTTCTGCAGAAGGCTCCTGTAACTGAAAAGTGTCGCCACCAACGATTAGAAGTTAAATATAAACTCAGTTGGTCATTCAGTCTTCGATAGAATTAAGGCATCGCGCTTTTACTGGTCGCTGTTTAAAGTTCGTGTCGCTTCATCGTCATCGGTTGTGTTTGCCGTGAGCTTCAATTTCGAAAAAGAATCGGTGACACGCGTCGAAATGTCCAGTGAAAATCATCCCAAGTCATTCCGCGTCTGAACAGGGTGAGTGCAGCAAATTTTAAATGAAAATACCGCCCCACATCTTACGAACCGATTTATTAACGATCGCGATTCTTATATTTACTACGCCGTTTAGATGCTCTCATATTTTTTCTTTTCATATATTGAGAAGCAAAAAAACTATTAATCGAAGCAGTGAATTTTTAATAATTCTGGGATGTCGGGCGTTATTTCGAAAATGATTCATGTAGGGAGCCAAGGTTGCGAGAAGGTTACTGCATCGACTGGAAAAATCGATCATTTTTTATTGGATTGATCTACATAAGTCGTTTATCTTCACTCTTTAAATAATATCTATCATTTGAAGAGTTTTACAATTTTTTAAAATTTACTTTTTATTGTTTTCTCTTACGCATTTTATTTTCTTTCAAAATATCTAGACAGTGTGAATTAAATCTCCAGGGTTTGTATTTCACGCGTTTGCATTATTCTTGCGCGCGCAATTTCTTGTTTTGCTGATATAGAGTTTATTGCGGATCTTGAACAGGTTTCTAAAATGTATACATTGAATAAGAGGAAGCATGTCTGATCACTTGCGTAGAAAAAGTAGCTTTTTTGTTAGAGGAAATACTTGAACGTTAGATTATTTAACTAGTTTAAATAGTTTATTCAAATTTGTTTATTTTATCTCGAAAATTCACTTTTTAATCAAACTGAACCTTTTTCTTCTCTCGATATCAGAAACTATTTCAGGCGACAAGCTGTTTGTGTTTGCATATTTCATTCGTACGTTTGCAACATACGCAGTGCATACAAGTGCAAGTTGCATACGCTACGAATTATGAATACAGTTCACAATGATTGTGGACTTGTGTATTCGTAAGTGAAAACATTAAAAGGCTCGCGTCCGTTAGTACTTCAGCATCGTTGATAAAACTCAAATTATTACCGAGAGTCGTCGATTAATTTGCTATAACTCCAGAAAAATATTGAAATTCTGAAAGATAAGTTAATTTTTTGTATATAAATGCTACTTATTTTTGTTCAATTTCATATACAATACTTAATAATAATAATAATATCTTTTGAAAAACTTTTTAAGAATTTTAAGGGTGTTGGTCCAATTTCTGGCCTCAAAATGCTATTTCTTCATTTTACATATAATATTTCTTGAGTAAAATAAGAAAATCTAATTTTGAGATTAAAACTTGGTTTCAACATTCTTAAGGCAAAGTTCAAGTCAATTACACGCATCTTATAAAAGAAGATGCAAAAACACATAGATAATAAATCGCTAGGTTCTATAAAATCGCAGTTTGTCGAATAATGTGACATCAATGGAAAATTCAATCCCAGTGCATCGAGTCAATTAACCGGGTGTTAATTTGATTTTCTTCGAGTCATGTGTGAGGCGGCGCTCCCTAGAATCTCGAAATGTAAATAATAATTATTAGCGTAGGTGATATTCTATGGTCTATAACTCCATGGCTAACTAATATATATGATGCTGGTCATTCACCGTGGCACTTGGGCATTTGTCGTACGGTTTATAGGATTTGCATTTGAAATAGTTTGACCTTTTCATTCAACTACAGCTTCAGAATATCTTGTCGCAGTTTTGCAATACCAAACTGACACCCGCTAAGATCAACCTGTTCTCTACATTTGCTTTTCATAATTTTCTACAGAGAAAAATAGTTTTCATTCCTCTATTAATAAGGATCAGAGGTCAAAGATAATTTTCCAAGAAAGTCCTAATTAGAAAATACTATTCTTAACTGAACTAGCATTTTAAATTAAATTTTGCAATTTCATCCTTCCAATTCAATAATTTTAGTAAACCCGTAATAACTAACAATTTGTTTAAATCCTTTGAAATTTCTTCGAATTCCTTAAAATCTGAAAGATCTTTTAAACTCTTTCAAGAATCACTTAAAATTCATTAAACACTCTGCAGATCCCTTAAAATTTCTTAAGTTTTGCTAGTAATATATAAAATATTCTTTGACTCGTATTGACTTCTTTAAAAGTATGTATATTTCTAATTTTAATAATAATACGAAATAGTACAGAACTTTGAATAATCTTTTTAGAATCTATTACCTAGGTCTCATGAGGTGTCGTACAATAGAAGTAACAGAAATTTTTTCTAGACTATCTCTCTACCAAAGTGTTTGCTTTTCTTCAAGATTTTTTTTAAAGGCACAGTTCACTGAAAGATTCTATTCGTTCCACAAGTGACAAAATCAAATAGAATTCATTCAAGGTTTGTGAAGGAAGCCTTCGTTCATCCTTTGGCAACCTAGCAAGTGTAATCGATGATTCACTTTTCTCGAGACTATTTCAGTGGCTACTGAATTGGAATTACTGGTGAATTAAATTAAGCAGATTATCTCAGGTTTTTGGAAGACCATGTAAAAATATATTTGCTGAAAATAGAATTTATTCTGAGTAGTTCTTACAGGATTAAACCTTAAATATATTATATTTAGATTGCTCTATTCTGAATACAATAATTCACAGTATCCGTTTCTGTTTATGAATATTATACCAGTTAAGATTGTTATAATCTTAACTGGTTATAATTATAAAATTGTTATAATACGATTGTTATAATTTTCAGTTTTAAATCAAATATACCAAATTCTTAACATTATTGGGATATTTAAATAATCCTATCACAAAAAAGAAACTGCGATTATATCGAAAATAAGTAATCTCGAAATTTGAATTCACATTTTCTCTTCACCCATTGGTTGGATCTGTATTCTCCGCCTTTTCTTTAAAATCGAGATCAGGGCAGTAAGCATAAATGATGGGCCAAATCATTCTAGTGTAAATAATACATTCTCTCTGATGAGAATGTAAAAATTGAATGAAAAAAAGTAAGGGAAAGGTAACTTATTATTTTTTTCAGTAAAGGTAACTGTAACGCGTTGCAAATTTTGGGGCAGTTACAGTAACGTATTAAACGCTGAAAAAAAATATATCTATATATATATATTACGAGGATTATAACGTAATACAAATATTACATCACAAGTTTAAACATTTTGAAAAGCGTAGAGGTAAATTAGTTCCCCGCTATTCACAGATTATGTAATGCTTTTATAGTCGGATATCCAGAGAAACGAGTTGTTGCCTTGACATTGAGAACCCCTCTTTATGTGTAGTTCTGGGTCGCTATTGATTTCGTAATTCTTTTATCTCCTCGATAAAGCTCTAATGCTTTCTTACTAATATTATGCATATATACTATCTAACGATATATTTTCAAATTTAGAAGATGCAGAACCAAAATTGAAACTCAAAAGCTCCATATTTTAACGCAGTCAAGCTTAAACTTTTTAATTGAAAAATATATTAAAATTTGCAATAGCAATTAAAAATTATTACTTTCTTCACAATAATAATTCCAAATGACTTCGATCTATGTTATAATAAGAAGTTATTTCTTCTGTGTAGCTTTTACCTAATTGTGTTTTATCTGTAAGGATTAATTATCTCGTAAAATTGTGAAGTTCAAGTTGTTAATATCTGAACAAGTGACGAGGCCAAGGACCTTACTTGGAAGCCAGCAGAAGGTCGGACAGACTAAAGCTGTCGTAGAGTTAATTACGTAAGACCATAAGCGTAACACGTAAGCAAATGAACCAATTAAAAACGATATTCACATAGTGCATAGTCAATTTATATATACATACATAAACGTTAAGCACGCATAAAATTGCTGCATCCGTAAATCCTCGAATACTTAAGTATGGAAAACCCTATTTGCAGGTTCCAAAAAAAACTTAAAAATCTAAACATAAATATTCACTGATACTAAATTGAAATACATAATTCTGAAAGCATAAGTATGGACAGTATTCCAATTTTCTAAAGAGTCTGAACTTTATATTAATGAATATATTAAGAGCTCTCCAAGTTCTTATAAAATAACATTTCAAAGGATTAGAAACGTCCTTGTAATTCAGGAGAATAAAGAGTGTACGTCAGTTCAAAGCCACAACTGCCAGCAACTGCACAAGTACATTGTATGTCGTTTACATAACAAGTGGTTGAATTATGTGATTGTATATTGTTAATTTCTCAGTATGAAGATATTAATAATGTTTAAATAATATAAAATTCGTATAAGGCTAAAGACTCGAAGTATCTAATTAAAATTAATGTTTCGTTTTTAAATTACTAGACACTGAGTATCAGTACAGAATTTTTTTGCTCGCTTCTTTTCTTTGTGGATCGAGTGAAAAAGTGTCGTTAAGTCCACGTTCTTGCAAAGCTCGATACGATGTCATTATTATTGACTCTGGCATTAAATTAGTCGACCAATTATAAAGGAGGTGCAGAAAAATGAAAGGAGGTGGAGACTCAGTCTTCGTTGCCAGCTGACTGATCTTCTGTCTGCAATTATCGTCAAAAATATTACATAAACCTGTCTAATACGTTCAGATCCCCCAGCAGATTTGTATCGATCCTCTATTCTCAATGCAGAGCATCAATTTCACCAGATATTACAATTGCTAACAAATAATATGTTCAAATTAATTTTATTAATATTATCAAGTAATTGATAAATTATTAAAATATCAATTGTTTTTTCTTTTTAAAATTATAGATTATAAGAGGAGCCAAAGTCATCAAATGAAGCCAAGAAAACCAGCCCTCTATACGGATTTGAAGGTAACAATTATTCTAATTAATTAATTTTGGAAGGTCTTTCTGAAAAATACTCGAGACCTTTTTTAATATGCTAATTTCCTTAAAATTTGTAGAAACCTCTTGATATCCCCTTAAATAATTGAAAATCCCTTGAAATCTTATAAAATTTCGAATAAGTCATCTTCAACTGAAATTTATTGTATAATTTACCGAATCATAAAAGGGAAGACAATTTTTCCCCACTCTTGAAATTTTCCTTCAAGGTAATCAGAATCGTCTTTCCAATCAACCTCGAAAATGAGTCGTAAACTACTTTCACCGGACACTAAGGGCAAAAATAGACTATCAAATTTCGTCGAAATAATCGAAGTAAGGTGACACCGATCTTATTGTTAGTGGAATGTAAGAAAATACATTTCCAAGATTATTCAAAACTATTCTTATTGTTAACAAAATGAAATAGAAATTTAAAAAATTCTTCTTTAATTTAATATCAATACTTGATTCGATTTTGATTGCAAAGTCCCATAAAAAAAATTAATTGTCGAAACTTAGTTAATTTGACCTATCCAAAAGTCGATGACAGTCAAGAAAAGTCTTGATAAATATTTTTTTTCCGTGTATACGCGACACGATTCAATTTTATACATACATATATGCATGTTGTGAGGTCACCTGCAAATTGGATAAGAGAAAAGCTCATCCGGTTAGGACAGAAAATTCGTTTTAAATTAAATAACGCCGCTAATCCTTGGTAACCAAAAAATCACGCTAATTAATGGAGGCCAGAGTCTCCGTCACTGGCTTGGCAGATTCGACCACTTCAAACGCTGGACAAACTCCGATTAATAATAATTAATGGGTAACGAACAAACGGGAGGGAAGGGTTAAATCGTCATGCTTGGTAATCTCAAGTAATCACTACCTATGATGCTAATTAGTATGATGCACATTGCGTACGACTCTCTTTAAAAATCCTTGACTTTTCACTGTTATTAAAACTGAAACCCAAACTGAAATCTTCGTCTTTTACATCCCATTAGAGGTTTTCATCAGTCTTTGAATAAGATTAAAACGATTCTCCTCCTTTTTATCTTTTATAATTTATTCTTTTAATAAGTATTTGTTCGAAATTGTTCAGAAATATTTACGTATCTAATACACCTTTTCAAATTCATATCAAGGGAAAAACTTTTTTCATAAGACAGTTGGGTTACTTACTTATACAGTTTCGGTCGAAATAATGCTAGACTTCCGTTCCTTTTGTGTTTACAAAGGAACTCGAGTTGCTCTTAAGTCGAGAGTACTAAAATGCATTTTATTCGGAGTGGACATATGTACTTTTTTATTTACTTATTACATGGGTTACGCGGTTAGGCTATTTTAAATGATTTTTATATGTTTTTAAAAAATAATCCATCTATATTTTTATACTACTTTTAAAAAACTCAATATCTGTATCTGTATTGGACTTGCCTTAAAATCCTTTAAATCTCTTTAGTTTTCTTATAATCCCTTACAGTTTTATAAAATCATTTGAAATCCTGTGAAATTTCTTTAAAATTATTAAAATCTTCTACATTTTCTTGAAATCTCTTCGAAATCTTTTCAAATTCTTCATCAAATCAGTAAATTGTCTTGAAATCCTCCAAAACTCTTTTGAAATCTATTTCTCACCTGTTTTTATTAAAAAATTACCTTTCTATCATCAGAAGGATCTTACAGGGTGTCTAGCGGACCGGGAAACCGGGAATTCCTAATTGACTCATCACTAGACACTTTGACTTGATAAGTGATAAAATTGCGGAATTTGTCCGAGAATTTCATGGACATAATTTAAAAATCAGATCTGTAGACGTATCAAAATCAAAACCTATTCTAAAGAATTTCAATTAATTGCATGAACCGCTACTAGAACCGAATCAGGAAGTCGGTACACTAATGAACATTTATTCAAACATCTAAGTAATTTTGAGTAACGGTTCAAAATTATAGATAATTTCACAGACAAACGAAATAATAGTCCAGCTTTTTCGGCAATGCATTCATGGTTTAATAAAATGGTGCAAAAGAAACTGTGAATCCAGCTTTCCCTTGTATGTATAGTTTTTCCTCATGTATGTAATGAGTCTATCCAATCTACTATCAGTGAGAACCGCGCTGGCGCGAAAGCGGTTGACCCACCCCCAACCAGGGATGGACGAAATCTTGCTTCCGGAGGATATACGCCTGGTGCAAATCTTCTATAAGCTTCGAGGGCTTCGAGATTCAGGGCGGTTTCAGTCACTCCCACCTGCGCCTTGGCACGCGACCACGTGGCTATTCCTTTACTCTGGTCGCGCGACTGCTAGTCGTTCTCATGATTCCCGCCGTTTCGGACTTGAATGGACTTCGCGGTCCCTGATTTGCACAAAAATTTAAATTAATATTCCTTACCAATTTTTTATTGATCTCAAACGCAAGAATTACACAACGAGGAAAAGAAAATCGGCACCGAAGATGCGAAAGAGAAGATGAAGAGATGATAGGATGTGAAAAATTCTAGTGTCTTTCTAAAAAAGTGTGCTCCCTTCGATTAAAAAATCGCGATTTAGTTTTACGGGATATTTTCATGTGTTTTGCTACATTTTTACAAAAAGAGAGCATTGCTGAACTTCCGTGAAGAAGAGAAAAGTGATTAGAACGTGAGGAGTTTGTTAATTTTGTTTAGACTTCTGTAAAAGGGAATAAGGCTCGACTTATTGTCAAGGTCATGTGACAAGGAGGACATCGTCCACGAAGAAGAAAGAAGGCCGAAGCCTTCCAAAACCGTCCAGAATTCGAGGATGCCGCCTCATCCTCAACGTGGATGTACGCGCTCTTCGGTAAGCCGTGTGGTCATTGGTCCTGAAGGTCGAGGTCGTTGCTTTACTTTATCTCACGCTATCCCCATCATTGCATAATTAATGATATACGCAAAAGAAAGTTTAGTTTTTCTATTGAACTAGATTTTCTTCCACTTTTGCCTATTTTTGCTTTCGCTTTCGGAGAAGCTGAACTAATCGGGGAATTTGGTTATAAAAAGGGTGCAATTCAGAGCTCATTTTCACGAATCATTTTAACAATGTCATTTAGCTGAAATTAGGAAAAATTATTTAGTTTATTTGAATTATTTATATTCGTGTGTCATGGAAAGGTTGTTACTGTGTTTTATTGAGAGTTCTTACAACATTGCAGGAGTGTAAACTGCAGCAGATGAAAGTAAACATGCATTCAGTAAAAGTGAATACATTCACAAAAGTGAAGTATATATACATTTTGCAAAGGAGTAGAAGTAGACTCTCTAAAATGTCATAAAAATGAAGAAATATCGCCATCGGGAGAATAGTAATTAACGTGCATTAAGAGGCGTGCAATCCATCGCACATAATGCTCGATGTCTTTTGATTAATTGATAATACACCGGAGATTCTTTTATTTATACAAGCCGCATTCTCCGGCCCGTAATCAAGTCGAAATTTACGGTCTTTATTTATTGTCATGTTACAGGTTTACCTTCAAAGAATATGTAACGCGTGTGTGATAAAGTAAAATATTGAGGAAAGTGATACGCTAAGATATTAATCATCATTTATATTGATGAATTACTATGACATAAAATAATATTTCAATTGTTTTTTGATTTACTATTTTATTTTATCGATTATTGATATATTTTTTGTTGATTTATCAATGTAATAGTCTTTTCGAAAAATCGGGGTTTAAGTAGTAACGGTATTTATGGTCAGACGTCTCCCTTTCTTAATTCCTTCTTTAAAATTGTCAATCGCGATTCTTACGAAAGCGGATATTGGTGAAAATCTCGAACGTTTCCTGCATGAAAACTCGGGCCTAATTATATACATACACCTTCCAGATAATTGGAGCGATAATGTCGTACGACAGTAGTATTACGTAATTTCCTGAATATCGAGAATTTATCGATTCCAAATATCGATAATGCATGACAGATCTTATTGTTAGAGTCGTAACATTCAAATTTGTCTATTTGATAGTCCAGCCAGTCAATTAGATCCCCATTTCGTCGATGAAAGTCACATTGAAGAATGCAATGCTGATGGGATGATTTAAAATTATAAAATAATTTACATATCTGTGGATCCAAATGCATTGTTTCGGTTTATAGCTTGAGATAAAAAGGAATAAACGACTCTCGACCTCTTCTTTTTTTAAAAACATTTCTGCAAAATGGATTTGATTCTCAGACGAGGGAGGGTTATTACCAACTAGTGGGGATGCTGTCGGAAATCCTGAGGCCGCCAAAGAGAAGGGGTCCAGCGTAAGTCCTCGGATTTATCATCATCCTCAACATCATCAGAATCATCAAGATCATCAGAATCATCACAGTCAACATCAAAGAAATTTGCAGACAGACGATATTTTCGCATATCGATACCCAAAAGCAGAAATGGTCGCACAAGAAATTTCCCAGGGTTACTCCCAACTTCTTCATCAATCTCATGAACCACAGGAATACATATCATTAGAAGAACTGGGACCTCGACTTGATCAGGAACGCCACAATCAAAATCCTCAAAGTCATCCAGATCAAAATCAGATTTGTACCCTTACTTCTTATGGAGATCAACTTTATCAACATCAAAGCTACCAACAACCAAATTACTACAATCTCACGAATGTACAAGAGTAAGTCATTGAAGGATTTGATGTTCTTGATGTTTGACGTAGTTTTATTCAATTTATCGATTTTATATTGAAATTGTATTTGATATCAGAGTGTGGTATAATATTTTAAGACAATTCCATGAGTATTGTCCTTTAATTTGAATTCCTTAATTAAAAATAATTATCTATTGAAATAGTAATAGGTATTTGACCTCAATAATGATGGAAGCAGGTTTTTTTAACTTTATCAAAAGCATGATGATGCAGCCCATCAATCGTTTCTTTGACCCATCAATAGTAATCCAATGAAATGAAATGCATGATGCAATAAGATACAGAAGTGACGTAATATTTCGCGTAGTAGAAATTATTGAAGTTAGCGCCAGCTTATCAACGTCTAGGAAAAAAATTATCTCGGAAATATAATGTAGAATATAAGAAAATGAACCATTATTAATTAATTAATTAACAGTAATAAAGTATCGTGATTTTAAGAAATTGCAAGAGATTTTACGGGATATTAAAGTTTATTTTTAAGGGAGTTGAAAATAATTCAAAAGATTTCAAGAGATTTAACAAAAGTTGAAGTGTCGAATAAAAATATTCTGTATGGTTATCCAGAAAAGTTTATTCTAACCGACAATGACTTACTTAAATGAAATAAAATACAGTTCCCGGATTTTGTTCAATTCTCTGACAATTTCCAGAATTCCTTAAATTCCTGCAGAGTAGAAACCCTGAACATTTAAACTAGAATTTAAAAATAACAATAAACTCTTATCTCTAATGATATATGGCTCATAAAGGGCAGTGTCTCTTACTATATTATATCTTACTCTTGCTATATCCTATAGCAATTAAATTCTGTGATTGTCAGTCGTTGGATTTAATAGTGACAGGTGGCGGATCCGAAAGAAAAGTCAAGTCGCGGTTGAGTAGGCACGTAACCAGCAGTTTAAGCGTATTAATGGCGAGTAACGAGCTTTAACGTTACAAGAGTCGAAAAATTCCGCGAATAATTGGCTGGCGAATTAGTTGCGACTTGCTTATTCGCAATGTTCATTGTTTTCAGTATAACATTCTCAGCACGATCTATTTCATGTATCTCTGTGATTCATTTGAGAAACGCAAGATTCTTTTACAAAGCTATCACTCTTACAGCAACTCACGAATTCCACAAATTATACGTATTACTGTAGAGCAATTTATGATTCATTCAATTCAATTGCCCCTTTATTATACTTCAGCAGAATTTTTAATGCAGTTTGATTCCTATTTGATATATATACATATATACTTACATATATTAACAACTTGCTTTTTTCATCTAAACGATTTTAATAAACTACTAACTAAACTAAAAGATTTTAATATTAAGGATTGAATAATTTTTTTCTTCCGTATTAACAATTAAATGGAATAACATTATTTTCATCAAATATATGCACTAAGATAATTTAACTCTGATTTGAGCAATGGTATTATATACCTGATTAGCATAATTAATTTATTGCTCGATCTTTGCAATTTACGTCCAATTATGTCTTGTGACAAAGAGAATAAAAAGTAACGTTGTTTATCAAGTTTTAATATAGTCAGGTCAATCGGAAAATATGTTGAAATTTGTAAATTTTAATGATACAGAAAGCAGAAAATCACAGCGATTTTTTTTTTATCAAACAAATGTTAAATGCTTTTTTCGGTCCTGTATTTTTATTCTGAACATTGAAGATAAATAATAAATTCCTTAAAATGATTTAGAAAGGGTATTCGCACCTGATATTAACCGATAAGACTCTCGTGATGTCGTACGAACTGTTAACTTACGGATAAGTAGAATTACGTTAATCGCTCAAGTTACATCATAGCACGCGGAACTATACTTGCACTTCACCGATGCAGATAAGTGGTTGACCTTGCAGTGACTGACATTTTTTTGTTGAATAAAGCTTATGCTAGTTTCACATCGATAGGGATACGACGGTAGTGATCAATTTACAATTATTATATTTATTAAACAATCAGAATTGGCAATAATAATGAAGGTAAAATTGATTAAAAAGATAATTAACTATTTTGCTAAAATTCTGAGTATTCTAGACAATTTTAAATCAAAGGATTTTAAAATGTTTTAAGAGATTTTAGATGTATGCAAAATAATTCAGAATTTTTTATTATTGAAATATAAAAAACTTGTAATTCCTTATCTAATTTCAGAAATCTTAATAAGTTTACAAAATCTAATGAAATTCCTGTTTGCTTAAAATTCTATAAAGTATTCTTAAATCTTTTCAAATTATCAAAAATTCCATGCAATGTCATTTCGCAACTTTTCTTTATATTTTTATTTTTAGCAATTATTAAGTCTTAGAAAATATTCTTCCTCGATTAAAAGTTACATTGCTATGATTATAAACAAAAAAATATAATATAATAATCAGCTGGATACGTAACATGAAATGTGGGTACGATTCTTGAACCGTCGACCGTTCAGAGAAATAATGATCCACAACACTGGAGTAACCGTAAATCTCAGTCAGAGAGTGAATGTATTTTATTCGTGCAAGAACGTTTGATATTGCTGTAGGAAAAGACACTTATCTCGATGAAGAAGAAAAATCGATAACTATCATTCGGATAATCAGGCTTGAATCTAACGGTTAATTACATTGTTCTGTCATTGGTTCAAAGACATGTCACTCTACCTTATACACTACCTACAATTTATTCTCAGAATTTTAATAACCAAACACAAAACGTGGTAAATTTTATACTGTTTAACTACCGATTTCCGGTAATAAAAATTGTACTCCATTCGTCATCCCAGAAGTAAATTTTAATCTTAGAATTACAATTATTGTGAACTATTTATTGATAAAGCGTTTATTTCTGTTCCAGAAGTTCGAGTTCAAGAATATATTTTGGTGACATCGGATCGGGGGTGGGGCACTTAGATGAATTGGCAGGGGGTGGCGAGAGTCTTGAACCAACCCCTGCCCCCGACCAAGTAAACATAAGTCACTCGAACAACAGCAAAAACGACAACATCAATTCGAGTGGGAATATCATCAGCACCCCCACGATCACAGTTTCCCCACCTCAAAATTCTGCGGGGTTTAAACCCCCCCATATGGAGACAACCTCATCGACAATGGTCACCGACCAGGCTCTCACTTCTGGCCACTATTATCAACACCAACATCATTGTCGCAATTCCACGTCTCAAAACATCCATGATTCTAACAACGATCTCAAGGAGGGCCTATCTCCAAATTTTAAGAAAAGAAAAACTTCTTGCCAGTAAGAAACATTTTATTTAAAATCACGTTTTAGAAATTTTTATTTGTAACATTTTACCAGTTACTGCAATACCTTATAGTACGTTTGCACCCTGAAAAAACAAAAAGAGCTTCTTAGTCCTTATTAAAATTGTAGAATTCAATTATAGAACAGAAATAGAAAAATGGGTATAAAATCGCTTTGTATTTTTTTGCCTAATTAAGACATTAAGAAAAACTTGTGCGACTTGATTATAATTTAGAATGCGCATTTAGGAATGGAATTTGCATTAAGAAATCAGCACCCACTAATTTAAAGTTCTATCTTTTTTATTGGTAAACTTCTAACACAAGTTGAGAAGAAAAAATTATTGGTTGGTATAATTATAGTTGGTATAATCTTAAGTTCTAGTTCTGGGTGAAGTTGAATAACATACTTTTCATCAAGTCGATGAATGCTTGAGTGTCGTTTCACAAAACTAATCATAGGTCTGAAATCTGCTTATGAAAATCACTATCTTGAAAATTTCTAACATAGGGGAGAGTCGGGTATTACCAGCCACTTAACATTATTTATCAATAATAATGAAAGATAAAAATGTCGATTTATCATTACAGAGAGTACAATTTATTCAAAGTCACGCCGACTCTCGCCTATAATTTTATAATATTATAGAGACAAGTGGAAAAATTTAATTTATAACATGATAGAACTGTAAAATTTAAGCAACTGTTAATATTTGTCTCTATAACTAAGTTTCTGTTTGGTCGAGATTAATCATTAATTTTGCATTCAAAATTAACAAAGTACTCAAGTTATGCTTTAGAAAACAGTACTTACTCCAGAGAAATCTTGTGAATTGCAATCGATTACTGCTTCTTACTCATAAAGTATGACGAAACCCTTCGATATCACTTTTCAAAGGAACGTGGAAGCTTTAGGAAGACAAACTTCACAAAATTCAGTTTCAAAGGGTTAGCCAGCTCTTTGAAGAGTAACTACGTAAGGCCACATTTTCTTGACAAGTAGACCACGTTCACATCTGCGAATGTTAAACAAAGAATTAAGCAATTACAAATGAAACAATGACCATTCTGCAACACAATAATTTCTACTTTGTTAGAAATGAACGTCCTTAAGAAATGAAATGGCCCTTCAAAAACTATACCGGGATTTTCAAAAACCGATAATTTAACATTTCAGAATTTGAATGTTAAAAAATCGTTAAAGATTTTTGAATCTTTTTTTTGAAAAATCTAAATTTAAATTCGCTATATTTTAATATTTTCTGTGAGATTTTCAAGCAATAGAAATTGTAATCTCTAAAATTTATTTTCATTCGATTCTTCCCCATTTTTCTAATCTTTTTTAAAAATCTCAACGGGACTACAAGCTCAAAAACGTTTTTGTTTAGAGATGGAAATTATCTGCTTCAAGACACAGAAGATGATGCGAAATCTTTTCGTTCAAGTGATGGGAGCAAAAAGTGAGCAATATTTATTATTTAACTTTATAGTTTTATTGAAACTTTACCTTATTTATTTGTTTATTTATGTATGTTGCATTTGTAAAGAATTTCATCGAAATGTGCGGTGGGATTTTAGAGAATTCTTAAGCCAAGTAAACGTGTTTGTACCCTTCATTTATTTTTCATACAATAACAAAAAATGTTATCCAATTATATATATATATTATTATTATTTAAATATCGCCCTCACACCCAAGTCTAGAATCCAGTTTCAGTTTCTTCGTATTTTCACGTTTACGTCCTCCAGCGATTTATACAATTCCAAAAAATTCGACGTGAAAGTAAATTGCATGCTCTGTTTCTATCTTTATATTTATCTATCTTCAATCTTCTATACAATATACATATATACATTTATATATAAATGAATGTTTATTTTCCGAACTTGTCTAATTTTTTTCACTTTTTAAATATATTTTTTATGTCAGATTTTCGAAAATCCTTAAAAGACTTAAAAATTCTCTAGGATCTCTAGTCATTTCTTACAATCATTGAAAATCTTTTGAAATCGTTTATTGAAATCGTTTATTGAGCTTAACACCAAGTGTTAAGCTCGAAATTCCATTCTCCATTTTACTGACAGTAACAGAATAAAGAATATCATTCACGACGTTGAAGGGTTAATTTTGAGTAAATAAACAAGTTATGTAATAAAGAGACGTACTTTCTTCAGCGTATACAAAGAAAAGGGAAAGTAAAATCTAAGTTTGAATTAATCAGACAAAGAGTTAATGTTGCATGATACTGACGTCATTTCCAATTATCTTAAGACTTGTGTATCGGCTACATAAATATTATTAGCCTTCCTTTAATCCATAATATCCAAGAATCCAAGTTCAGCTCTATATTTTCTAACTAGTAGTTATCCTAGATATAAAATATAAAAATGCGAAAAAACATATTTTAAAGTATATACTGTAGTTTCTTCTATAAAAATTGTTATAAAAGTTATCTCGCCTGTTATACAATCTCTAACATTTGTTACTTTACACGTATGGACTCTCACTTTTTGTATTAATAGTTCAAGAACCTATATTATCTTGCTTTCAGAGTTTCGCTTCCGTAGGCATTTTGCTGGTCAGCTGTATTTATATTTTTATCTTTTATGTTAAAAAATTAAAATGTCAACAATAATTGTCCCTATACATCAGCTTGAATTAATTTTTTTACTATCACAGAATATTCCTTAAGGTACGAGTCTTCCTTTTTTTATTGAAACAGAAGTTAATTTATAATTCAATTTCAAATTCTAAAATTGAATAAATTGTACATTAAACTAATATTCAATTGTTAATATTTTAGGCAGAACCATAGTGAAGTTGAGAAACGAAGAAGGGATAAAATGAACACCTACATAACTGAACTTTCGGGCATGATTCCGATGTGCCATGCAATGTCCCGGAAGTTGGATAAATTAACAGTGCTGAGAATGGCAGTCCAACACCTGAAATCCATTTTGGGTGCAGTAACTTCATATACAGAAGGACATTGTAAACCAGCACTTCTAAGCGACCAGGAACTGAAGACTCTCATTCTTCAAGTCAGTCTTATGTTTAAAATTCGAAACTTTTAGATTGTTTCATTTTACCTTTTACTTTCACTGCTTGCTTCTTATCGAAATCCACAAATTGATCCAATTCGCAACATAAATTGGCACATACAGATATTAATCGTTAGGTGCCTTACTAGCTAAATTGCAGCCTTTTGCAGAACATAGTCGATCTTGGATCAAATCATATATTTATATTTCTAGTAATTGGAAAATTGCTCAAACTTGAATTTTCGTTTAAAATAAAAGTTGATTTTTTCTTAAATTAACGATAGGGAATGAATAATTGAATTTTGAAATCACCAGAATGTCATTTGCTATCTTGATGTAATGTAATGTAATTCTCAAAAGATTTTAAGTGGTTCCAAAAGATTTCTAAATATTTTTAAAGTATTTTAGGAGAGTCTCTTTTGAATTTTTTTAAATTCCTAAAAAATTCCCTAAAATCTCTTGAAATCTTGTGAAATCTCTCAAAATCGCTTTCGATTCCTTAAAATCACTTAAAGTCACTTTGGTCGCTAGTCCTCTTCCTGATTTCACGCTACAGATATATTTCAAAATTTAGTCCTTTATAATTTGTATAGAACTGATAACGCCTCGAGTTATTACTAAAGGACCAAATCTTGAAGAGATTTTTATGAAAAGGGGAGTTCTCCAGGCGACCGAAATAGGGGAAAATCAAAGCTGAAGTTTTCGTGCAGAAAAAAAGGATGAATGTACTATTCTCGGTGAATCGAACCAAACCTTAGTTACCAATTCACGGCTTCTTGCACGTCATTGTTGCCACTATGTCGAGCACGTTATGCAATCGCTTTTCAAAGGCTCTGGGAAATCTTACTTGTATTCATACGTCTAGAGTCTATATTATCGAAAGATGTAGACGAGAGTCAATTCCATAACACATATGTCTCAATTCTCGAAATATATATCTTAACGTATCTACCTGTATCAGAAATCGATAATCAATTATTAAATTTTATTATTTGTAAAAGAAGAGTAGACCTTTTAAGAAATGCAGAGAGTTTAGAACTTCAGAGTAGATATTACCTATTTTACTTTTTTATTGAAATTAAAGATTGTAGGAACAACAGCTTCAAGGAATTTCAAATAATGTTAAAGAAATATCTTTAAATATTATAAAGTCAGATATAAATACAATATAGATATAATTTTGTGATTATGTTAGACTATTAGTAATTAGAGCGGCTTACATCAGATCTTTGGATGAATATGATAAGAGGAGATAAGTAGCGTCACATGTGAATGCAAATTGTAAACGACTATTAGAGAAGTATAGACTAGGAAAAGTAGAGTCACGTTTCCTAATGAGTTGTGCTCTGAAGCATGAATGAACGATAAAGAACAGGAGAATAATATCAATTTCTATTGAGATGCAAAAGTTCACGAAATTTCGAAATCTGTTTTGAAATGCTCTATTCATTTTCTCACAATGAGTAATCACTTCCAGGAAAATTGCAATGCCTTCATAATCTCTTGTAGTAGGTATCTAATTTTTCTTAAAAAAAAAATTTTCCTGCTTCCATCGATCGATAATATAATTGAATTGCGAACAATGAAGTGATCGATTCATTATTTTCAATTAAAGTAATTTTTTCTGTTGTTTAAAGCAAATTAGAAGTGGGTGCTATCAATTGGTGCTATTACCCAAGTCAGACTTCTATTTAAAAAAATAATCCCTCTACAGAGAAAAAACATGCCTAATTCTAGTAGTTGTTGAGTAAAATGAGGAAATCGAGTTTTGAGATTAGAATTTTGATCCAATACCCTCAATTTAAAGCAAAAAAAAATGGTGCGCCAAAGTTGATAGCCTTGTCTGAACCAGGGTTTGTGTTAGGCATTAGGTATGGTTAGAGCGTTTATCTTTAATCAGGCTTTCATTCGCCTTCTCCATGTCCTTACAATTCAGTGTAAATGTGTAAATGCACTTGCATAGTTATACACACTTTGAAAAGGAATATATTGGCAGAGTTTGACCACGCCCGACATACCAGGTCAGGTCACCGATTTCAAAACTCGCACAATTCCGGGTTTGCAAGTATTGTTATTATATTAATCTGAATAATTGATAAAAATAGTTTTCCCCTTTTGTTCGTTTACAATTTGTTGTAATTTCTGAAAATTCTTCGAAAGCCTAAAAAATTTTGAATTTTAATCCTTTAAAATCAGAAAATATTTGGAAATTCTTTATAATCCTTCGAAATCTTCTATAAAATCTATTAAATTAAATATATATATATATATATATATAT
>UCOK01006055.1:103529-146896 GCA_900474325.1 Synergus umbraculus | reverse complement strand
TATATATATATATATATATATATATAAAATATATTTGGAGGTATTTTTCAATAAAGATTCCTTTTATTTGCTCAAAAGCAGATATATCTCAGCGGACACCCTCGTGATTCCGATACGCGCAGCCTCGCGGTTAACGAATCGTGTCGTTTTCCGCGAAGGGCCATTCGGCTCTTGTATTATGTATAGGAGTCACTGGGGACGCGTCTTAAAACGACTGACAAGTTTCTTCACCCCTCTCCCCTTTCTTTTTAACCCCACCCACCCCTTCTTGACTTTAAAGTCTTGGGATCCGCAAAACAGATGCACCCCGCACCACGGAATAGCTTTTTAAATTCCCCCGCGATTTCAGCCACGGGTTAGCTATAAGAGGCAAAGACAACGGGGATGAATCGAAGAGACTGGGGGTGAGATGGAAAACGACTCCCCATCTGGTACTGAACGCTCTGATCCTGGCACTAACAGTCTTAAACGTTCGTTACATATTTTCTGCCTGATTTCCTGCATCGCGACCCCGTACCGTTTTCTCGACACCAAAAAGCAGATCATGTTTATGATCTTGTATGCGAAGTACGTGTGAAAGAGTGAATCTTTCAAATTCTCTTTAATTTCAAAGTTTTCATATTTTCATTCACATTTTCATTTATATTTTCATTCAAGGATGGCTGTTTGGAATATTTAAAAGGTATATTAGTCAATTGATCTTGCATCTTTCTTCGGAAAATATGCTGTTGGAAATTCGATGTTAACCAGAGAATTCTTATCTTAATGTAGCAAATAACCGGAGGGACCGACGGGACGAGGTAGATAACCATATACCGATTTAATCTCGCCGTTGATTTAACTCGCTTCATAATTCTTCGACCTAATCTCAATCCACATACAGGCATCCCTCCTTTGTTCAGCCGCGCGCATTTAATTAGATACGATGGCAAGTTACAATGCTACCTGTAACATATAAACAGTGCTAAAACGTTAATTCATTAATGCATTAATTAATTATTGCATTAACATTATTTTTGTATGGAAGAATATGGAAGACATTATAAGTCTTCCCGAATGACAGGGTGACCACATATCAGGAAAGTCAGGGAAATGTCAGGGAAACGCGAATAGTTATCAGGGAAAATGGAAATTAACATTTATGTTAATTATGATATTTTTGTCCTATTTTGTATATAGATTTTATACTTTATTCAACAGATTTTAGAAACTTTCCATGGATTTCGAAGGATTATAAAAAATTACCAGGCATTCTTTGAGATTCTTTGGGTTTTTAATGATTTCAAGAGATTTTCAATAATTTTAAAAGATTTTAAGAGGTTTCTAAGAATTTAAAGGGATTAGAAGAAATTTGTATAAGATTTAAAAAGATTTAGTGCAATTTAAAAGGATAATATGAAGGACGATATATTTTATGAAGTTTTAAGAGATTTTAAAGAAAGTTTAGGGAATTCGAAGAATATTAAGAAATTTTAAAGTTCCTTCCGAAATTTTAAAGGATTTTAAAAAGCTTGTAAGAATTTAAAGAAATTTTGATTTTTAAAGTAATTTTAAGAGATTTAACGTTCTTCAAAGAATTTTAAAGGATTTCACGAGATTTTTATGACTTTCTAAAGATTTGGTGGAATTTTAGGGAATTTCGAAAAGTTTTCCAAAATTTTAAAAGATTTTTACCTATTTTAAGGGTTTTTAAAGTTTTTCGTGGAATTATGAAGGATTTTAAGAAACTTGTAAGAATTTTAAGAGATTTTAAGGAATTATAAATATTCTCGTGGAATTCAAAAGGATTTTTAAAGGATTGTAAAAATTTTAAGAAATTTTGATTATTTTAAATTGAGTTTAAGGAATTTAAAGGGATTTTAATGTTCCTTATAGAATTTTAAAAGAATTTATGAGATTTTTGTGTTTTTAAAGATTTTGTCAAATTTTAGGGAATTTTGAAAAGTTTTCAAAAATTTTAAAAGATTTTTTTACATATTTTTACGTATTTTAAGGGATTTTAAAGTTTTTCGTGGATAGTATAAAGGATTTTAAGAAACTTGTAAAAATTGAGGGAATTAAAATTTAAAGGGATTAGAAGAGATTTTTAAGAAAGTTTAGGGAATTCAAAAAATTTTAAGGAATTTTAAAGTTGTTAGTGGAAGTTTAAAGGATTTGTAAAAGCTTGTAAGAATTTTAAAAAATTTTGATTTTTTAAAATAATTTAAAGAGATTTTAATGTTCCTCGTGGAATTTTCAAGGATTTCATGAAACTTTTATAATTTTTTAAAGATTTTGTGAAATTTTACAAAATTTTTAAAGATATTTATGTATTTTAAAGTATCTAACAGTTTTTCGTGGAAGTATAAAAGATTTTAAGTAACTTGGAAGATTTTTAAGAAATTTAAAGTGATTATAAAATATTCTCGTCGAATTTTAAAGAATTTAAAGAAATTTTTATTTTTTTACAGTGATTTTAATAGGTTTTATTGAAATTTTAAAGAATCTCACAAGATTTTTATGATTTATAAAAGATTTTGTATAATTTTATGGAATTTCAAAATCTTTTCAAGAAGTTTAAGAGAATTAAGAGATTTGAAGAGATTTTAAAGTTTATCGTGGAATTATAAAGAATTTTAAGAAGCTTGTAAAAATTTAAAGAAATTTTGACATTTTAAAAATAATTTTAAAAATATGAAACATTATTCGTGGAATTAAAACAAATTTCAAAAATTATTTTTTATTTTTAAAAGATTTTGTGCATCTGTAAAGGATTTCATGGAATTTTAATAGATTTTAAAGAATTTATGAAATTTTATAGGATTTTAAAAATTCTAGTGAAATTTTAAGGAATTTAAATAGGTTTCTAGGAATTTCAAAAGATTTCAGTGAATTTTGAGGGATTTCAATAAGTTTCCAATAATTTTAAGAGATTTTAACGCATTGTAAGAGATATTAAGATTCCTCGTGGAATATTGAAGTATTTCAAGAGATTTTCAAAAGATTTTGTGAAATTTTGAAAGCTTACAGGAAATTTTAAAAGATTTTTAGAAATTTGAAAAGATTTTCAAGTTTTTTGAAGAAGTTAAAGGATTTGTAATGATTTTGAGGACTTTTAAATCAATTAGCGAAAATTTAAAGGTTTTCATGAAATATTAATGAAGGGATTTCGTCGAATTTTAAGATGTTTCTAAGAATTTTAACAGATTTCCAAGTTTATCAAAAATTTGAGAGATTTTTACAAATGTCAAGTGGTGTGAAGTGATTTTAAATTACAAAAGATTTAAAGTGATATTATACAAAATTTTCACAAATTTCAATAGTATTTTTACTGAAAATTTCTTCGCATTTTCATACTTGTATATGTCAGGGAAATTTGTCTTAAAGTCAGGGAAAAATCAGGAAAATTTGTTTGAAAGTCAGAGAAATGTTAGGGAAATGAAAAAATTGAATCTTGTGGCCACGCTAACTGATGAAAATCAAAAAACATGCAAAGGGTGCTACTGAGGAAATTTATACATATACATATACGACACAGTCAAGGAATTTGCAAGCGATTTGAAAAACATACAGTGGATTCCCTAGAATTGTGTACATGGTCGCGTGTATATATTTATCATGTAAGCGGGCAATTTAGGAGCGATCATTTTTCACAGGTCGGCTTGACTCGGATCACAGGGGCTGCGTTCCGACTTGAGGGGGGTTTGTTATTGGCCGGCGGGCCAAGATGCCAAATGGACATCACCCTCCGAAGACCTTCGGCCTGACTGATGGTTTTTTCTTTCTGCTATGCCACGTCGCGACGCTTCCTCCATATATATGTGTCTCTCCTCTCCCTCTTTTTGATGCACTCTATATGCTGATGAGACCATGATACGATCTTTACTCGTGTCACTTCCGACACCTTTTGCTCTCGCACCAAGCAAACTCAAGATTGACCCTGATTTGTTCATCTGCATTGTGCAGATTGCCTCGATCCTTGACACACATCCAAGTCTATAAATTTTTAAGTTAAGATCCCTTCAAGAATCTTTTGATCTCAAGTAAAATTCAGATGCTTATTAATTAAATAGCTCAACATTTTTCCTTATCCAAGAATACTTAATTTTCAATTACGCAAGAGCCGTTATTTGATCCACTGCCTTTTGTCAGTCAACTTCAAACCGCACGCTTAACGGTTCCGAATTGCAATTTGAGTTGGGTATAGATTAATACACGAGTCGAATTTAAACCAGTCAAACCAATTCGACCTGTACTAATTTCAATTCTCTACTTTCACAGTTAATCCAAATTCTGGTCACGGACATTCAGATATTTGTGAAAAATTGCATTTATGTATTCCGTAATAAAATATTTTCGGTGAGAAATATTTAACATTATTTTATGGTTTGACTAACTAGAATTGTCGTTATTTAAACCAGAGAATGTTTTCGACTGCTTCTTAAAATTAAAAGCTAGACAGAAATGAGGAAAATGCGACTTTCAGCAGTTAACACAGTTGACTTGGGATTCGACGTGGCATGCAGGAGTTATTTAGTCGAATTGAAGGTCGAGAAAGGGGGAAAATTGGAAAGAGGAAAACGAGGGATCGAATCTATCACATCGCGTTGGTGAGATGTGAGATGTGAGAAAAAAGCAAAAGACGAGGGGTCAGTCGGGCGTCCGTGTGTAAAGGTATTCGAAAAGCCTTGGCTGTACGCTCGGCTGGAAACGCAGCCTAGGGGAAGTCCCCAAGGGGTGCTATGGCATTCGACTCTTCTCTCTTATTCTTGCAAAGAAAAGATCTCTTCTTCCCTTCCGGCCTTGGCGAGATCGCAGAGTGCGACACCTCATTTCCTTATCTTTAACAGGCCGTTACTTTGGTACTCCACTAGGTATACCACCTCTTTATTTTATCTGCATGCCCGCCAGGGACACTCACTCTTTTTCCTATACCAGCCCAGAACTTGCCGCTGTTCCATCTCGAATAATTAATTTTTATTCCACAACTTATTCCCTCATAAAATTACTACTACTCTCTTATTGTTGAATTTACATCATCGAATATTGATTGTATTTTTAACTGTAAACAATGTAAACAGTGTAAAAACTGTAAACTTTCCCTTAAAAGCTTTCACCATGATTAGGAAAACCGATAATACAGCCTTGAACATTTGACTCGTTTTCGAACAGTAATTGTAGGAAAATTGTACTGGCTTTCAACATGATTAGAAAAGTTGATAATACTGAAGGTCTGAACTTTTGACTTACTTTCGAACAGTATAGTTCCGAAGCTTGCAGTGATCAGATCGACATTTTTTGCAACGAATCGAAAAGTGAAACTAAATTTTGAATTACGCGAATCAAAATGTTGATCAAGTGCAGTATAATTTATATCTTCATTTCTTTTACCACCCAGATCTTATCTCTAGTGGATCGAAGCCTAGATAATGATAATTGGTCAGAGAAATTAGTAAGGTACCTGACCAATGAATCCAAGGTCAACAAAGATTTAATATTGATTACCGAGTTTGATCAGCAATTTCAAGATAGAAGTATTGATAAAATCCTTCGAGGAATCTCGCTTTGCAATCCTTCAATAAGTATCACTTTCGATGACTTGGATAACTGGGGCAATACAAATTTAATGCAACTTTCATCAACCAATCTTTCATCAACAAAACTATTTATTCTGCTTCTCAACTCGACAAATTCTTCACTTGAGTCTCGTTTATCTCGTCCTATCAAATTCTTGACAAAGGTGTCTGGAGTGAATAGCCGTCCAAACATATTAATACTTCATCTTCCAGAAAAAGGTGTAAATTTCGCCTACCGGAAGTTATTCAGAGAAATGTGGAGCAAACAGTTTTTAGACGTGACAGTTCTCCAAATAATTGAAAAAGAAATTTGCCAACTTTGCCAGTTTTGTCAACAACAATCAAAAATCAGGCAGAGGAATTCGGAAGCTGCATTTGTCTTCCACTTCAACCCATTCACCGGGATTTATGACAAACAAAAGTTTTCTAATGGATCCCAACTATTTCCGAACAAGCTTCTAGATTTGAACAACCATGTAATGAAGGCAGGCTTGACACATGATCCACCTTTTTCTATCGTGAAGCGAAATCTCTCTGGACATCCAATTCAAATTTCCGGACCGAACCCAAATACCTGGACAGCTTTAAGTGAGAAGTTGAATTTCCAAATCAACTTTATTCCATCTGAAGAGAACACTGGATTAGTTGGCTGTAATAAAACAGAATTCACCGGTCTTTACAGGAAAATTGTGCAGAATGAAGTCAAGTTTCTTGGAACTTATGCTTACTACTTCAGTTACTGCAATGATAATAGTCTTCTGTATCTTACCACTCGTTTTTTGGATGAAGACATCTACGTTGCTGTGGTACCCAGGGTATTTGATGAATCTTCAACAGTTACACTTCCAATGAAAACTGTTTATACTCTCATCATCACTGTTATTGTGATTAACTTCACCTGGGCTATGTTGATCTACATGAAGTTTGATAATCAAATTTGGAATCCAATCACCATGTTCCAATCGGTTCTAGGATTCTCTATCAACAATGAACCACAAAAGTTAGCAGAGAGAATTGTTTTCTGTAGTTTACTAATAACACAGATCATCTTCTCGAGTTATTTGTACACAAACTTAACACATGTCATCATCTCATCTAATTCCATGTTGGAAATCAACTCCTTCGAAGATCTCAGAAACTCGAACCTTACACCAATGATTCATGCACTTTTGACAAAAGTTCTACAAAATGGTGGAGATGTAAGGAGCTTTATTGCAGACAAGTATCTTCTATTTCCGGGTAATGGACGAGCAGAAGACTGTTTGAGTTACCTAGCAAAGTACAGAAATGTCACTTGTATAACAAAGGGAGTGGTGGCGGAATCTTTGATAAAAGAATATGGAACATCAGAAGAATTAGCTGCCATGAAGATATTAGAGGAACCTTTGTGGAGTAATTGGAGAATGTTTATTTTGGAACCAAATTCACCGTACATTGAACGTTTTAACCAGGTGCTTCTGGATCTTGTGGAAAATGGATTAATGAGAAAGTGGAACGAAAATGATGGTGGGAACCATGGAGAGCCATCGTTGAAGGAAATACTTTATTCTGCAAAGTTATCAATCAAAATCTTTATTGTGCCTGCTATTGGATTCTTACTTGCTTGGGTTACATTTGTCGCTGAAGTGCTGATTGCTGCTTTCAAATCAAATTAAAGTAATTTGGTAAATGATTTAAGAAAAAGCTAGGGGTTGTTTTATAAATATGAGATTTTTATATTATTCAATGCATCAGCACCAGCAGTCCCAGTTTACTTATTTTAAGTTCTGAATTTTTGTATTGATTGTATTTTAAACTATAAAAATTGTCGTATTAAATATATATATATGTATATATAACTTTTATAATTTATTTAACAAATTTTAGAAACTATTCAAAGATTTCGAAGGATTATAAATAATTTCCAGGTATTCTCTGAGATTCTCTAGATTTTTAAGGATTTCAAGACATTTTCAATAATTTTAAAGGATTTTAAGAGATTTTTAAGGAAGTTTAGGGAATTCAAAGAATTTTAAGAAATTTTAAAGTTCCTTGAGAAATTTTAAAGTATTTTAAAAAGTTGGTGGAATTTTAGGGAATTTCGAAAATTTTTCACAAATTTTTAAAGATTTTTACGTATTTATGGGATTTTAAAGCTTTTCGTAGTATTTAAAAGGATTTGAAAAGGCTTGTAAAACTTTTTAAAAATTTTGATTATTTTAAAGTGAGTTTAAGGAATTTAAAGGAATTTTAATGATCCTCATGGCATTTTGAAAATTTCACGAGATTTTTATGTTTTTCTAAGGATTTGGTAGAATTTCGAAAAGTTTTAAAAAATTTTAAAAGATTTTTATGATTTTTTAAAGATTTGTCGGAATTTTATGGAATTTCGAAAAGTTTTGAAAAATTTATAAAGATATTTACGTATTTTAAGAAATTTCAAAGTTTTTTGTGGAATGCTAAAAGATTTTAAGAATGAAATAAACCTTTCTTTGATGTAGAGCCAAAGAAGAAATTTCTTTGAATTAAATATATTTTAGTTGAAATTTTCTTTCGCCCCATATCAAAGAAATGTTTATGTAATTCAAAGAAACTTTTTTCTGGGTGAATTTGCAACTTCATAATGAGGAAAGCAAAGTGCTGAGCAAATGAGCACAAAAAATATTTTTAATTTTTACTAAATTCAATTATATTTATTATATAAATTCATTTATTAAAACTGACGTTTTTCTGGGTTTATTCAAGTTTTATTTATGTCCAATTGGACATATGAAACGTGTTAAGGTTTCTCATTCCATCACTCGGTTATATTCGGATGGGAGCCGTTGTATTAAAAAAAATTTCATGAGATTTTTATGATTTTTAATCGATTTTGTAAAGTAATTGTAAAGAATTTCAAGTAATTTTATATATTGTAATAGAATTTTAAGACATTTAAAGACGTTTCTAGGAATTTCAAAAGATTGTAGCGAATTTTAAGGGATTTCAATAGATTTCCAATAATTTTAAAAGATTTTGAAGCATTTTAAGGGATTTCATTAGGTTTCCAATAATATTGTAAAAGATTTTGAACTTCTTCGTGGATATAAAAATATTTCAAGAGATTCTGAAATTTTTTTCTGGATTTTTGTAAGTTACAGGTAATTTTAAGAAATTTTTGATGAATCTTAAAAGATTAAAAATTTTTTTGTGGAACTAAAGGTGTTTCAATTGATTTTGAGGAATTTTAAAAAGAATTAGTGAAAATCAAAGAGATTTTGTGAAATATTAACTTTGAAGGAATTTCATGGAATTTTAAGATATTTCTAGGATTTTCAAGAAATTTAAATTTTAAGAGATTTCCAAGCATGTAAATTTTAAAGATTTTTAAGAATTACGTGATTTTGCCTTTCAAAAGATTTAAGGTGATATTATACGTAATTTTCGAAAAAGTTCAATAGTATTATTATACAAAATCTGTGCGCATTTTTAATACTTTGCTGTCAGGGAAATTTGTCTGAAAGCCAGGGAAAAATCAGGGAAATTGAAAAATTGAATTTAGTGGCCGCCTTGATATCATTTCGAAATACACCCTGTACATGTTTACATGATTTAAGATTCAGTGTCTAGATGCGTATATAATATACATTATGCACTTTGGTATGTGGTACCAAATTGCTGTAATTCTCGTTATGTCGCCCATCGGAGCGTTCAACCACAAACCACATTGCTTCTGTATATCTCGCGCAGTTGGCTCCCCTATATATTACGATTATTGCTACCTGCACGTGGTTACAACTTACAACTTGCATCTTCTTGATACCTTCTCAAGAAAATTGTTGAATGCTTCGAAATTGAAGCGTTGAAGCGCTCTTTCTGCAAATATTAGATAATAATATATCTACATACATGATACAGTATATATCCCATGGGATATGCAGAAATTTTCATAGGGTTTAATTTTATGGTGGGGCCCTGGACATAATTATTACCTATTACCATCCTCACTTGACAGGAAAATCGTCCCACTATTTTGGATGTTCTTAGCATGTTTTGACTATTTCTGAGCTCTTCAGGTGCCCCAGATCCTCAGTGGGGTCCTCTGGGAATCTTCTGATCCAATCTCTCCACTTTCCTCGAGTTTTTTATTTTCAGACGGCCTCAACACCCGTTGCGGGGTAATATAACGGTATCCATTGTCTGGCAATAAATTAGAACCTAAGCTTCTTCGAGATTCTAAAATAAGCTAGACATCTTTGTTGGAAAGATGAGATCTTTCACCTTTCACCCCTTATTCAGATTTTGTGTATACTTTTTAACAGTATCTGTTTTATTTTCTTGTGCATGTTTAATTTTACAGAAATCTAATTCAGATCTTTAATCCATACATTAATTTATTACATTTATTCATTTATTACATTTTCATTTTTACATTCTCATTATAGAGAATGTATTATATTTATTTACGTATTTTTATATGTAAAGAACGAGATGTATTTTTAAATATTAAAACATTGTGTGAAATTGCCACCTTTCACCAGTTTTCGAGATTCCCATTCATTTGAAACCTCTAGGCAGGTAAAAAGTCGAGAATCGACAGAAGCTTGTATTCAGAATTCGAGATGGAATGAAGAAATAACAGTGGAGATGAGAGTGGATCTTAGATAATTATCTGTCGCGAGAGGTCGTAAACGCACATCGTAAAAGTCACCTTTCATTGCTACCCTTTGCCAAGCTTTTGTATCCCGAGAATCTAAACACCAAGTCCCAGAGAAACTCGAGTAGACACGAACACCAAAGTTTACAGACCACAATGATTGCCTTTTCTTCTTCTCTGCACTTTCCTCTCGATAGAAAGGAAAGAGACTATAAAATCTGACCCAGATCTTAAAGTCAAAGAAACACTGAAATTTGTCTCTTGGAAAATCTTTCATCTCTCTTTTTATAGCTTCTTCGAATTTTACCATTTCAGGTGTCTCGCTGTATTTTATATGCTTTTTATGTACTTTATTTCCCACGTTTACTTCACTTAAGTTCTTTTTATTCAAATTACATTCGTTCAAAGTAATTAATAATTACATAAGAAAATTGTAATTATGCTTTAATTAATTATGATATATAATTAATTACATACAGATTTAATTAATTATTTGCAAACCTGTCCAAAATATGACTAAAAATACAATTTTTAAAAATACAATGCACAAAAATCCCGAACTTTTTAATTACAAGGGTGAAAAACAACCCCTACTTTTAAACATACTAAAAAAATCAGAAAATCAACTTGAAAACCAAAAAGGAGGCGGATTAACCCATATTTGAAAACGCGAAAAATTATCGCTACTAATATGCTTCTCTTTGGTGGGGGTGAGAAATTTCGGAGTCACCCCTAAAAACCACCCCTATGAATAATATCAAGAAGGAGGTAACTTGCCGATTTTTTAAACGTGGAAACTTCTTTTTATTGGTCCTCAATATAATAGAAAGAGTGAAAACTCTTGGTCTTACCCCTAAAACCCACCCCCCATGAAAAAAACACCAAAAATGTCAGAAAATCGACTTAAAATCTAAAAAGGAGGCGAATTAACATATATTTTAAAACGCGAAAAATTATCGCCACTAATATCCTTCTCTATGGTGGGGGTGAGAAATCTCGGGGCCACCCCTAAAAACTACCCCCTATGAACAACATCAAAACTTTCAACAGATTTTTAAACGTGAAAAATTCTCTTTATTGATCCCCAATATAATAGAGACGGTGAAAACTCTCGGTCTCATCCCTAAAACCCACCCCCAATGGAAAACACTAAAAAAATCAGAAAATCGACTTAAAAACCAAAAATGTGGCGAATTGATCTATATTTTAAAACGCAAAAAATTATCGCTATTAATATGCTTCTCTATGGTGGGGGTAAGAACTCTCGGGGCCACTCTTAAAACCCACCCCCTATGGAAAAACACCCAAAAAATCAGAAAATCGACTTAAAAACCAAAAAGAAGGCGAATTGACCAATATTTTGAATCTTGAAAAATTATCCCTACTAATATTCTTCTTTATGGTGGGGGTGAGAACTTTCGGAGCCACCCCTAAAACCGACCCCCTATGAAAAAACACTCAAAAAATCAGAAAATTATAGAAATCGTTAATTGATTTCTGGGAGTTTATTTCTAACCAAAGTAATAAGAATAATAAGTCACTTTTTTCGCTTTCACCCCCTTTTATTCATAACGATTTAGACAAGTCATATCAGATACGTTCTTTCTGCGGTAGAAGTCGTATTTTCTTCCTTTTTCGTGTTAAAAGTAACGGATCGTCTAGAGTCTAGAACTCGGGCCAGGACAAGATCATGGAGATAATTGTTAAATTATTATTTTTGCGGGGGAACAGGAGGTACATAACTAACGGCCTGTCGGAAGAAGGTAAGGCGAGGGTGACAACGAAGACCGGTCCTCACCAATTCACCTTTCTCTCTCACTCTCTTCTTGTTTTCATCTCCCTCCCTCTTTTTTTCTTCTTTCTCTCCCTCTATTTCTTTCTTTCTCTCCCTGTCTTCCTTTCTCTGCCTGTCTTTGTTTCTCTCCCCGTCTTTCTTTTTCCAGGGCCAGGGGCCAACTTGACACGTTTTTTAGACCGACCGACATGATATTCGGTTTGTCGGGCATATCACCAACAAGATCGACACAAGATCGTGAGATCGATTGCTTTACAAGTGTTTCTTCTCGTAGAGGAAAGATCCAGGGGTCTCTTTTTGGAAAGAAAAGCACCTCTTGATATTTATATCGTTTGTTCTCTAATAATCAGATTGCGCTGGGATAACAAACTATATGACCAGCTGATTAGACCCCGAGCAATAAAACCAGGTACGGAAGTCCCATTCCGGGTGATTTAACTGCATTGTTTCCAGAAAACATTAGAAAATCCGTTGCAGCTCCTAGGATTCTGGATCTTCTTCTTGTTTTTTGGATTAACTACCTTTCTTCTGATTTTTGATCTTATCGCTTGCTGAGAATTTCGTCTTTTATTGGCCTTTATTTTTAGATCATTAGATACGTTCTGATTATCTGCAGGGACTAAAAACTTGCATCTGTTAATTTTTTAATTAGTAACTCGATATTATCAAATTTATGTCAAATTATAGTTTGGTCTATTCTAAAAAGATGATTTATTATTATTATTTATTACTGATTCGTCGTGTAAATATCGACAGTGATTTTCGACAATTTTCGAAATACATTGAAAATCTAGGAATTTTAAGGGAATTTTATGGAATTTTTAAAGATTTCATGGGAGATAATGGGATTTTAAATGTTATGGTAGAATTTTAAAGAATTTCAAGAAGTTTCTGGGAATTTTTAGAATCTTTCACGACTTTGATCAGATTTCAATCGGATTTCAGGGTATATGTATTGTCTTGGGATTTAAATAAGAAATTTAAAACTTTATAGGGAATTTTATTGAGGAATTTCAAAAGCTTTTTATGATCTTTAAAAGATTTTGTAGAAGTTACAAAGATTTCGAAATTTTAAGGGTTTTAAAGAAATTTTTCGATTTTTAAAAGATGTTGTGGAATTTTGATGGATTTGATGGACTTTTATGCGATTTCTAATAATTTTCAAAGATTTCAAGAGGTTCTTAAATTTTTTAAAAATTCATTGAATTTGACGAGATTTTTAATGATTTACGGGGATTTTAAATGTTAAGGAATTTCAAGACGTTTCGAGTTATGTTAGGAGATTTTCATGAATTTTAACGTGGATTTCAAAAGATTTATGATTTTGAAACTTTGGTGGGATTTTAAGAATTTTCAAGATGTTTCTAGGAATTTGAAGATTTTTTAAATGAATTTTAAGGAATTCTAAGGCTTTCGAGAAATTTTAAGGAATTTCAAAATTCGTGTAAATGTTTTATGGAATTTTAAGGAATTTTAAGATATTTTAACAGATTTCTAAGAATTGCCAGGGATTTTATATAATTTTATGAGATTTTTAAAAGATATTGTGGAATTTTTATGGATTTGATGGAGTTTTATGAGATTTCGAATAATTTACATAAAAGTATTTCGAGATTTTTTTATTTTTAAAAGATTTTGTGAAATTTTATAGGATTTCATGGAATTTGATAAGATATCTAATATTATAAAATTTTCACTAATTTTAACATGAATTTCAAGAGATTAGTGATTTTGAAGGTTTTTATGTGCATTTTTAACGATTTTTAAGTGATTTTTACGAAATTCAAAAGATTTTTAGATTATTAAGAGATGTTAAAGTTTGTCATGGAATTTCAAAAGGTTTCTAGGAATTTTTAGAGATTTTCATGAATTTTAACGTTGATTTCAGAAGATTTATGAGTTTGAAAATTTTTCTCGAATTTTTAAGGGTTTCATGGAGTTTGAAAATATTTTTAATACTTTTAATGGATTTTAAAGGATATAAAAGGGATTTGAATTTTTATCATGGAATTTAAAAGAATCTCAAGAAGTTTCTGAAAATTTTAAGAGATTTTCACGAATTTTAAGCGATTTCACAGGTTTTCAAAGGTTTCTTGCAATTTTTAGTGATTTTCACGAATTTTAACATAGGTTTTAAGAGATTAGAGAAATAAAATATAATAAATTATATAATATTGAAAAAGAACGTAAATTCTTGTCAAATAAAAACTGTAGGGTAAATAGAACTTCTCTGTGACTTTATAAGTTCAGATTTGAGAAATTCCTTATTTTTCATATTCTATATTGAGTAAGAACCTAAAATAAAAACTTGTAGAGATTTTATATAAGATCAAAGGCGAACGAAGAACGAGTAAAAAATTAATGTGGATGCAAAACCACAAGCTTGAACCGCAATAAGAGGTGTTGGTGATATGTCTATTAAAACAAACCGCTGACAGGAAGTCGAATATTACATGCTGCAGTTTATATACTGCGAACTCTATATAAGATGTTCGCTAAAAAATTATCATTATATATGTGAATTTAAATTTAATAAATATCATTTTTACTTTATAATAATAATAAGCAACTATTGACATAGAGACTGTTAATTTAATTTATTTAGAGAGAATAAAAATCTCAAAATTTATTTATTTTATTTATTTTATACTGTTAATGTTAATCTCTTTAGAACTTATGAAAATAAATAAAAAGACTATATTAGACAAAATAAATCGATAGTTGTTGAGCGAAAGGTTCCTGCTATTCTTTTGCAGGAAGCCTGCAAGAATAACTCGTGTTGAAGGAGTTAGGGGAGTCGCTACATATATGTCTCTCGGAGGGGTGCAAAAGGGAGCATTTTAGGCTGGAATCTGGGCGATCGGACGACCTCGCACAGTTGATTAGACTCTATTTACAGAAGGCGAGTTTAGTGGCTCTCTCCAACCTCCGCGCTCTCCTTTAGCCTATTTCACTCCCTTTGTGGCCAATCAACTACCATACACTCACTGCCTCCCTCTCCCTTTCGTCTCAACCCGAATCCGCTTTCGACAATTCGCAATTCGACAGATTTTCAATTCTAGATTATCCGCCTGCTTATCTCACAATAGTTTTCTATTAAATTACTATAAACAGTGCTAAAACATTCATTCATTTGCATAAACTTTAATGGCAGAATATGGAAGACATTATAAGTGTCTTCCATATTCTTCCTTAAAAAATTAACGTTTATGCAAATTAATTAATGTTTTAGCAATGTTTATGGTTTAAAATACAATCAATACGAAAATTCGTTCATTTAAACATTCAGAACTTAAATAACATTATTAAATTCATTATTAAGTATTTTTTAAAGAGATTGGAACTAGGGAAAACTCGCAAGGACCTCATCAGGACCCCATCAAAATTCCTTCTTAGAAATTGTCCATAATATGGACATTATGGACAATAATATGGACAATTTCTAAGAAGGAATTGAAAGGAATGAAAAATTGAAGTTGCTTAGACCTGCAGTTGTTTCAATAAACTTATGAGTTTTTGAGAAACGATTTTTGGGAAAGATGATTTATATTTTATAAGATGATGGTCCTAGACGTCGAAGCCAGAATGAATGGATTCTGCTTTGGCACGGGCCGAGGAGCGCCGATAGAAAATAGGGAATCGGGGAGCGAAATAACAGGGTTCGACCCTATCGGAGCAATCAAATCTCCCTTCAAGAACACACTGGCATTCATTGAACTTTAAAATCAAATAATACCTATTAAAATAACAATACGCGTCCCCGATGCTCAGGTTAAACATTGTTTCGGAGACGCCCGCCTTCCATATTACCATACGAGATCGAGTTACTCTGATTGGGTTATCTTCACCCATTGCTACATATATACCATGTCCCGATGAATTTAAGAGTAATCTCCTTTAATTAAAGTGACGGCGGTATTTCAACCGACCACAGAATTTCACTTTGCTCTTCAGCGAGTGATTAATTCGATATTACTTCAATTAGCGCTTTTACTTTTCTTGAATTAAAGGAACTTTCGTATTTTATTGAAAAAGGGAATTTTCCCCAAAACGGATACACTCAGAAAAAAACTGGTTTTAAATTAAAAATTTTAATTTAATAACTCAAATTTTAAATTTCTTTATATTAAAGAAAACTTTTTTTCTTTTAAAGTAATTGCTTTTGATTCAAACGAAGTTTCTTTGATTCAAAAAAGATTTGTTTGAATCAAAAAAATGTTTCTTTGACCGTATATCAATACTATGATTTCTTTGATTCAAATAAACTGTTTTCTGGGTGTATTTTATTACATTTTGTCAAAAATTAAGAAAACTTGTGTTAAATCCACGGTAGTTTATTTTAGGATTAGAAGTTCTACAACTTTTAGGAATTTTCTATCCAGGGTGTCTAGCGGACCGGGAAACCGGGAAAAATCCGGGAATTTTTTTTGATCGTGAAAAACCCTAAAATTTTATTTAGGACCAGGAACTTTCTGTATTTTATTGGAAAATCGACGTTTTCGCTGATTCAAATTTAGAGAGTAGGTTCCGAACAACGATTTATAAAATTTTAAAAGATTTTTAAGAACTCTGGGGAATTTTAAGTGATTTTAAATGTTTTTATGAAACTTCGAGGAATTTTAAGAGAACTCAAGAGATTGTTGATGATTTTTTTAAAGATTTTGTGGAATTTCGTGAGATTTTTAATAATCTTAAGGAATTTTAACAGATTTTACTATTTATTAAAAATATTTTACGTAATTTTTAAGTATTTCATGGAATTTAATTATATTTCTAATATTTTATGGTATTTTAAAGGATAAAACGATATTTTAAATCATAAAAAGGTATTTTAATTGTTATCATAAAATTATAAAGAATTTCAAGAAGTTTCTGGGAATTTTAAGAGATTTTCTCAATTTTTAAGAGACTTATAAGGTTTTTCGTCAAATTTTATAGAAGAATTTAGAGATTTGGGAGAATTTACGAAATTTAGAAAGGTTCCTGGGATTTAAGTCCTGTCTTGGAATTGCGAGGAATTTCGAAATTTAAAAAGGTTTCTGAGATTTTTAAAGGATTTTAAATTCAGTCATGGAATTTTCAAGAATTTGAAGAGAATTATGAGATTTTAATGACATTTAAAAGACTTTATTAGCATTTGTAAGGCTATTTTATGAAATTTTATGAAATTTCTAATAATTTTAAAGGATTTCAATAAAGTTTTCTGCTTTTTAAAATATTTTATGGAATCTTTACGAGATTTCCAATAATTTTAATAGATTTTAAAGAATTTGAAGAAGTTTCTGGGAATTTTAAAAGATTTTCTCAAATTTTAAGAGATTTCGAAGGTTTTTCTTGCAATTTTAAGAGATTTAGATAGGTTTTTAGGATTTTAAGTCTGGTCGTGGAATTTCGAGGAATTTCGAAACTAAAAAATGTTTCTGAGAACTTTAAAGGATTTTAAATTTACTCATGAAATTTCCAAGAATTTTAAGAGAATTTGGAAATTTTAATGACTTTTAAAAGACTTTATTGGCAGTTTTAAGGATTTTATGAAATTTTATGAAATTTCTAATAATTTTAAGGGATTTCAATAAAATTTTCTGATTTTTAAAATATTTTCTGGAAACTGACGAGATTTCTAATACTTTTAATGGATTTTAAAGGATTTAAAGGGTTTTTAAATATTATCGTAGAATTTTAAAGAATTAAAAAATTTTTTTAAGAGGTTTTCACGAATTTGATCAGATTTCAAGAAATTTTTATGGATTTATGAATAAAAGATTTATGGATTAAAAGATTTAAAAATTTGCCAAGGTATTTTATTGAGAGATTTAAAAAAAATGTTATGTTTTTTGAGAGATTTAATCAAATTTACAAGGTTTGAATTATGAATTTTGAATAATTAAAAAAAAATGTAAATTGTACGGGGAGAATTAATTGAAAGCTAAATACCCAAACCATAAAAAAAGGTATTTCCTTTTTTGCGAGACAAAAGAAACGCATTTAGAAAGAGGTAAAAGAAAAACGACTGGATTTTTGATTCGTCATCGTGAGATATACGCCGGCAGGCCTGATTTCGTGACGGTTTTCAGCCTCATTTCAGATACGAGCAACTGTGATATTTGTAAGAGAACGAATGTTCTGCAAAGTTCTCTGGGGACCAAGGGAGGTCGACGGGGTCTTTATCTCCGTCCGTGACTGGCTGGGGAAGAATCTCAATGGGTATAGGCATTAAATGTGGGCCAACAGCTGATGATTCTGGTCAATAGGCATTAACATATTTCGAAAATCGATAGGTGGGGTAGGTTAACTCGAACTTTTATTCTAATCTAATTTTTCCCAAAATACTGTCCCCTAGTACACAAATAATTTTTCTCCATTAAAAGGATTATTAAACTTTCCAACAACGAATATTTTTTTCGAAAATGAAGAAATTCAACATTATGTCGCGTGGACACATTCACCGTTAACAAATTGACCAATTTCCAGTTAAATGTCGCTTGAGAAATGTAATGCGGTGAAAGTAGGGCAAAAAAATTATAGGGCAAATTCCTTATCTGCCAAATTGTTACTAGCGCTACGAATTTAAAGAAAAAACTATAAAAAATGTCGGAATTCCCTTGAATTTTTTAAAAATTATTCCTCATGTTTGGGAAAATGATTTTTATCCAAATTTTGGGTAATTTACCGAAAAGCGTTTTGAAAAGCGTTTCGGGAATTTTCTGTAACAAAAAAATTTTTTTATTTTATTTTTTTTTCCATGGAAACAGTTTGCGGTGACCTACAAATAAAATATATGCACAAAAGTCCCGAAATTTTTAATTACAAGGGTGAAAAACAACCCCTAATGTTAAACGACTTTTCGTAAATCACAAAATCGACTTGAATACCAAAAAGGAGGCGAATTAACCCATATTTTAAAACTCGAAAAATTATCGCTACTAATATGCTTCTCTATGGTGGGGGTGAGAAATCTCGGAGTCATCCTTAAAAACCACCCCCCTTGAATAATATCAAGAAGGAGGTAACTTTTAAGGGATTTTTAAACGTGGAAACTTTTCTTTATTGGACCTCAATATAATAGAGAGGGTAAGAACTCTCGGTGTCATTTCTAAAACCTACCCTCTATGGAAAACACACTAAAAAAATCAGAAAATCGACTTGGAAACCAAAAAGGAGGCGTATTAACTCAAATTTTAAAACTCGAAAAATTATCGCTACTAATATGCTTCTTTACGGTGGGGGTGAGAAATCTCGGTGTCATCTCTAAAACCCACCCCCCATGAAAAAAAACACTTAAAAAAATCAGAAAATCGACTTAAAAACCAAAAAGGAGGCGAATTAACGCATATTTTAAAACGGGAAAAATGATCGCTACTAATATGCTTCTTTATGATGGGGGTGAGAAATCTCGGGACCACCCCTAAAAACCGCCCCCTATGAACAACATCAAAACTTTTAACATATTTTTAAACGTGGAAAATTCTCTTAATTGATCCCCAATATAATAGAGAGAGTGAAAATTCTCGATGTCGCCCCAAAAACCCACCCCCTACGGAAAACACTAAAAAAATCGCAAAATCGACTTGAAAACCAAAAAGGAGGCGAATTTACCCAGATTTTGAAATGCGAAAAATTATCGCTACTAATATGATTCTCTATGGTGGGGGTGAGAAATCTCGGGGCCACCTCTAAAAACCACCCCCTATGTAATATTCCTTAAGAGCATCTTTTTTTCACGAATTTTCCGTAATAAATCTTGGGAAAATTTCAAAAACTAGCTGTGAATTCGATCTCGGGTGTTCCATTTAACTATATTTATATTTTTTTGTTCTCATTTTTGAGCACTTTGCTTCCTCATTACGATAATGTTGCAAATAAATTTGCTTCCTCATAGAGGAAGCATTAACGATTTTCAAAATTAAAAATAATCATAATTTTCTTTAAATTCTATAAAATTCATTAATCGTACAGGTCAATCGATTCGTTTCGACGTAAGGAATTTTTCTTTCCGTTACATAAGCTTTGAATTTTCATTATTTGAGAAGTTATAGTCGAAAAATCAATTTTACAAAAATTCAAAATCTACATAAAAATTTTCAAATTCAATATTTTGAAAAATCCTTTGACACGTTTTGAGATATTAGTGGTTCCAATATACCCTACAAATTTCATCAATTTATCTACAACTGTCTTTAAGTTAATAGGGCGACAAAAAATGGAGACATTCATACACACACACACACACACACACATACATACATACATCCGGACAATTGATTAGAATGTTGTATTAGACATTTATCACGTGAGGAAAGTTTAATTAAACGATTTTAAAAATATTAGAAAATGTATCGAAAACAAAGCTTCCCCTATGAGGAAGCAATTAGCGGAAATTAGCGTCTTAACAATTTGGTAATTCGAAAGAATGAAAAGTAAGGCAAATCTCAGTAAAATATACATTAGGAAAAATATTACATTATTTTAAAAGTTTTATACTTTTTCTTCTTCAACTCAATGACTTTATGATATGACTATGTTTTTGAGAGAGAAAGGCCAATAAAAAAAAGACCTGAAGAAGAGAGTGTGGGGGGGTGGATCAAGAAGAAAGACGTGTGCGTGGACATCAATGCGAACAATACAGAGTTGAGAGGCACACATGTTCAGCGAACATGCTCATAAACAAATCGGGCGCGTTTTATTGGAATGTCAAAGCGTAATATTGGTATTCCTCGTGCGGATTCCCCAAAATATGTAGGCCCGCGTGCTGCATGCTAATGGATCACACAAGGGTGATGGCAAGCCTCTATCGCTCTTTCTATCTTCTTCTTTCCCTCGCGTATCCGGTTGTTGTCAGCACTGGCTTCGATCATTGACAGGTGACTCGAAAATCCTTGTCCTCAAATTATTAGAAACTGAGATGCTCGAATTATTCATTTTCGAAATCGGGTCAAGTCAAAAAGTACAGTCTACGCAATCTCAAATAAAATTTTAAATAAAATTTCACTAATAAAATAAAATAAAAAGTATGAATTGAAATTCTTCTCTTAAACGATACATAAGACATAAGACTTCCGGGTTTCGAGAGCATTTTTCTGAATCGACACGGAATATAAAACACTCTTGATATATTCGAAGATTTGACTCTTTTTCTGGGAAGAAAATGGAAGGGGGTTGAGGATCTGGTCTTTTTCAACGTTGGCCGCGCTGGCCTCGAAATCGCAGAATTGAACGATTGGCTATTTCACACCGCATTGCCCCCTTCCCAGTTCGCATCAGCATTCATTTTATTTTATCCGACAATACGAATTTCACGCCGTGGTCATTCGATTCCTCGCGAGATACGCCACCGTCTCTATTGTTTCGCAGGACTGTCGACTTGGGCGAGATTTTTTATAGCCCTGAAGTGTGTGATAAATCCATTCCGATCGGGAGCCTGGGAAAAACGTCGGTCCAAAAGCTGATCGAGAAAAATGATATAAAGTGTAAAGAAACAAATGAAAATGAAAATGAAGGTTCTTTTTAATAAAAGGAGTGCAAAAACGATAAATTAATCCTGCGCCATAGTTTATGCTGTTTTATAGACGATGCATATCGTCTTCCGGATAAGGATTTGAATTGACAGCTTGATTGTTTGCTTCTGACTCCGGCTTCTGGGGATCGTGGGTAAAGGAGAAGGAGATGCGGCTGTGCATTTTAATTAGATAGATAGGTGACACTATGCATATCCTATGAATTGCTTTCCTACTTGAAACTAACTCAGGAATCGAAAATAACATAAGACTCCTTGTTTCTTGGCGAAAAAAATTGAAAAGACAAAAGTGTTAATTTAAACGCGAAGAAAGCAGCAGGAAATGATTAAAAGTTGCTCAATTATCCGCAATATTAGCGACATTCGACTACTTTCAATTGTTCGCCCCGAAAACTTCGCCCCGTAATTATTGGCGAAGCGAACAAATGGGAGGTGACAGGACTGCTAGTCTAGACAAATAGTCCCTCAACGACAATTTGCTTCGCACCCCCGACACACTAGTGTCGACGAGATCGAAACAAAGTTACGGGAGAGATCGACTTCCTTTTTTTTTCTGAAAGAGCAGGGCTGGCGAGGAATAATTAAGTATCGCCGGAGAGGGTGCAAGCGGCCAGCGTTGACGACATTGCCAACACCGATCGTTCCTCTGACGTTAAAAAAATTACGACAATATTGTCAGCGAAGGGAAGCTATGAGTTCCATCACCAATCTTCCGTCAATTCTTTGAGGAAGCCTAAAATGAAATTAAAAGATAAAAAAAAAGTCAGTTCTTATTGGTACATTAGCCTAGACAAACGATCCATCACTTTTTTTTCTTGTTATTGATGATAATATTCCTCTTATTGATGTTTGAAGCTCGGTTCGAAACCCCAATGAAATTAAACAGTAAATGACGATTAAATGATAAAAAAACAAATATATTCGTAAAGGGAAAGAAGTTATCAATGTGATCTGTTTTTAGTATTTATTTCGCACTTCGGAGCGATAATTCACTCGCTTGTTATTATTTATCACCGCCACTTGGCGGTGCGCTTCTTAATTTCAAGAGGGTGCGAAGAGGAAATGCGAGGGAAAGTGTGAATCTCGAAATTTAACCGGAAACGAGTGAGAAAGAATTTTAGAGCGGGGGTAATAATCGGTGACAATAAACGTGAATCGCGCACTTGATTATTATGATTGTTGGACTCCTTTCGGCAGCAGCAACCCTCAAATAACTTCGTTTCTCGTTAGTTCGCTTTCGCCCCCAGGAGGGTACGGGATCCACTCTTCAGGGTGGGAGAGGGCTGACGTTTCCGTTTTGCGGGACTGAAGGTCTGAGGGTGAATGACTGGGATGCAATTTGAAAAATTACAGGAGGCCGCATACGCTTACGGTAACCCTCGTATATTTTCGCATTCCTCCTCGGCCATGACGTGAATACGAGGTCGGCTTCTTATCTCAAGAAGAAGAACTTGGAGGCATTCGGAAAACTGGAAAAACAGTTGAGAAAAAGTGGATATTCACTTTTTGACTTATCAAGTTTAATTTTGTCTGTTTTACGTCGATAAGTAATGACTAAACCGTTTGAACGTTCAAATGAACGAATTTTTGGTTTTTTGAACTATAAACATTGCTAAAACATTAATTAATTTGCATTCATATTAACTTTTTATAGAAGAATATGAATGACACTTATAATGTCTTCCATATTCTTCTATAAAAAGTTAACGTTTATTCTAATTCATTAGTTTTAGTAATTTTTATAGTTCAGGGTGGCCACATGTCAGGGAAGTCTGGAAAATGTCAGGGAAATATCGGGGAAACGCGAATAGTTGCCAGGGAAAATAGAAATTCACATTTATGTTAATTATGTTATTTTTGTCCTATTGTGTATATAAATTTTATAGTTTATTTAACACATTTTAGAAACTTTCCATGGATTTCGAAGGATTATAAATGATTTCCAGGCATTCTTTGAGATTCTTTGGGTTTCTAATGATTTCAAGAGATTTTGAATGATTTTAAAAGATTTTAAGAGGTTTCTAAGAATTTAAAGGGATTAGAAGAAATTTGTATAAGATTTAAAAAGATTTAGTGGAATTTTAAAGGACTTCATGAAGTTTAAAGAGATTTTGAAGAAAGTTTAGGGAATTCGAAGAATTTGAAGGAAATTTTATGTTCGTTCAGAAATTTTAAAGGATTTTAAAAAGCCTGTAAGAATTTAAAGAAAATTTGATTTTTTACAGTGATTTTAAGAGATTTTAACGTTCCTCATAGAATTTTAAAGGATTTCACGAGATTTCTATGATTTTCTAAAGATTTTGTAGAAATTTAGGGAAACTTGAAAAGTTTAAAAAATTTTTAAAGTTTTATTACGTATTTTAAGGGATTTAAAAATTTTTCGTGAAATTATGAAGGATTTGAAGAAACTTGCAAAAAATCTTAAGAGATTTTAAGGAATTATAAATATTCTCGTGGAATTTAAAAGGATTATTTTTTATTTTTAAAAGATTTTGTGAGGTTTTTGTTTCTAGGAAGTTTTATTTAGAGATTTTAATGTATTTTAGGGAATTTCAAAGTTATCCTTATTGAATTTAGAGGATTTCACAAGGTTTTTATGATTCTTAAGAGATTTTATGAAACTGTAAAGAATTTCATGGAATTTTAATAGGGTTTAAAGAATTTATGAAATTTTAAGGAATTTAAAGATGTTTCTAGGAATTTCAAAAGATTTCAGTGAATTTTAAGGGATTTCAATAAGTTTCCAATAATTTAAAGAGATTTTGACGCATTGTAAGTGTTATTAAACTTCCTCGTCGAATATTGAAGTATTTCAAGAGATTTTCAAAAGATTTTGTGGAATTTTGAAAGCTTGTGGGAGATTTTAAGAGATTTTTAGGAATTTGAAAAGATTTTCAAGTTTTTTGAGGAAGTTAAAGGATTTGTAATGATTTTGAGGACTTTTAAATCAATTACTGAAAATTTAAAGGTTTTCATGAAATATTAATGAAGGAATTTCGTCGAATTTTAAGATGTTTCTAAGAATTTTAACAGATTTCCAAGGTTATCAAAAATTCGAGAGATTTTTACGAATTTCAAGTGGTGTGAAGTGATTTTAAATTTCAAAAGATTTAAAGTGATATTATACGAAATATTTGACAAATTTCAATAATGTATTTTTACTGAAAATTTCTTCGCATTTTCATACTTTTATATGTCAGGGAAATTTGCCTGAAACTCAGAGAAAAGTCAGGGAAATGAAAAAAATTGAATCTTGTTACCACCCTGTAGTTTAAAATACAATCAAAATATAATATTTCGAACTCAGACCCAAGATTGGTATTTTTACCAGTTTTTACCATTTTTACCTGTAATCAAAAGACATTTACAAAATCAAAGTAGCGCGGAGTTTACCTACAAGCTACAAGATTTAAAATACTTGTTTCTAAAGTTCGATCACAATCACGAGCGCTTAGACCCTTTCGGTATAACCAGGTTTATACGTGCTCCGAGGAAACTTGGGATTACGCGAAGTAGAGGGCCAGTTTATTACTCGCACGTGGGGTTGCTGTGCCAGGTACGCCATATAATACGGTGTAGGAAATAGGTGTAGCTGCCGGTACTCTGTAAGATAGGGTCTCATTATTGTAGGTACTACCGCGCACCTAAATTGCCGCCCTAGGCTGAAGCGATGTGCCTCGGTGTCGCGACTAACTGCTGGACCAATTAACTTTCAATTAGACGGAGCAGATAACTCTTATCGCGTCCGCGAGGGCGGTTTTATGGTCCCTTCTTTACCTAACCCTGCGACATTTATGCTCTTACTGATACATGACCGCCGAAAAGGGTTAGATACTGATCTATGCTGGATTCAACAATCCGGATGCTGAGCTATGAGATTATCTCTTTAAGATGGCTCAGGAGGCATTAATATGGAGGATTAATCAGCAACATTGGTTTAGAAGTAATTGGTGATTCTACAATGAATGATTGATTGGTTGATTGATAGACTGGTTGATTCAGATGATAATGATTCTTGTTGCCATGCAGTGCATTCCGTCACTTCCGCTTCAGAAATAGAACCGCATGGAAAATTCGCTAAGAATAAAGCCGTGAGCTATAAGTAATGATCAACTGGATGATTAGAGTCCGAATCGATGACGTGACATCCTCAGTCGCTACTGGTTTTCAGTTGCCTGGGAATTGCCGAATTGACTCGTTGGTTTATTGACTGGCCTATAAGACAATGGTGGGTGGACATGATTCAAACGAGTAAATACGGCAAAATGACATGGAGGCGAGGCTTATAGTTACAGGGAATGAACGAGGCAACGGACACGGGCCATCCATATGTATGATTATGAAGACAGAGTTATCACCAAGAGCCGGAGAGGGACAGGGCCCGCAGGCGAGTTCATATTTGTGCATTACGCTCACGTGCAACGATACAATAAGGATTCCTTTGTATCGGGGGATGCATGTTAAGTACTTCTGTTCCTCGAGCTTGCGTTGCACCGTCCGAGGAACCTTAAGGTACCTCTAACATTATAGCGATGCATTCGGGTTATGAACATCATGACCTCTCTGAACCGAACGGAAACTTGGAATAAAACTTTACCTTGAATAAAACTTGAGTGTCTCGGGTTTTAATGGGAGTTTTGAGCATGCCATTGGGAAGTCAATTGGGAAGTCGATTGGGAAGCTTTAGGAAATCTTTGAATTGATCCTCTGAATAGTTTTTTGCTGCCGGTGAAAGGATATAAATTTGGTTATAGATGTATGTGCTTGAATATGGTAAATCATAGGATTTGTCGATAGGTTCCACATATCAGCTCTCATATCAGTATGGGCGCTATTACGAATTGGTATTACGATATCCTTTTACGTATTCCAGGCACACGAGGACTTGAAGAAAGATATATGCGAATAAAGGTGCGTCGCTGTACTGACCATAGATTTACCTTCCGTGGAAAGGCTAGAGCGCGTCATTAAAGACACCAATGCCCATCATTTGCATTGCGCACACGTCAGATTCGAATTTCGAATTCCTGCGATATACAATGTTCCCGATGGCGCCGAAAGCGACAATATTTTTGCAAATGGACGATAGGTTTCAGATTTTATTGCCCGTCTGGACGTTGACATCAACTGTCAAGATACATTCCCAAGGCTGAAGGATTTGTTAATAAATATGATGTAATTCTTGGATGTGATTCAACAATTAGCAACCAAGCAATTCCTGTGGTTAGCTGCCGAATTGAGGAAGAGAAAAGACAGTGAGTTCACGCCAATTTCGATCGATCTATATCGTGCGATCGATTGATCATCCGGTTGGTCATGGTGAATTTGATCCCCTTGTTCTTCAAGCGCTTCTGCCTTGCGTGGTAAAGCGGCAGCAACTCAATCGACAAAAAACTCGTCTGCTCATTCCGGGCTCCCTCCTCTCCTTCTTCCATGATAATCTTGTTCATCTTCGAACCGTGTGCGAAAACGCAGCGAGGCTAACTTCTTCTGTCCCTCAATATTTGAATGAAAAATAAATTGAAAACCATGAAGATGAAGCCAAAGTTGAAACTTTAGTTTGAGAATGAAATCTAGAATGGTCTATGCACTTTTTTTTTTGCTAAATAAAAAAAAAGAAGCACCTTATATATCTCAGGACTCGAGGCTGTCATCGTGTTTATAAATAGCATCGTCTCGAAGAAAAGAGGCAACCCACATATTTAACTTGATGTTTATCTGAAGTAATTTCATACATATTTCATATAAAACAGCAAACCTTTTCGGAAAGAGAGTCCGACATAAAATGCACTTTTTAAATGCAGTCCTAACTGTTCCCAGTTTACGGATGCTGAAAAAAATTAAGTTATAAATTTAAAATGCACTAAATTTAGAATTTAGTGCATTATCTTGTCATCATTCCCGATTTCAATTTCACACTGGAAATTAAAATCAAGATTTTCCCTGATAAAGGGTGACCTTTTGTCTTCGGATTAGGAAAACGGTAAATCACCTTATCTTGTTTTTTTCTTCTCGAGACGTGCTTTCTTTACGCAGATGCAACTTTGGGTACAAGAAATGCAATAAATTAAAAGTGTTTACCTAGAAGCGTCTAGCGAGCCCGTGCCGGCTAATTTCTAGGCATGGAATAACTTTTGCGGTGGAGGCCGATCCGCATTAAGATAGGTCGGTGTAGCAGATAGCTGTAGTTTCTCTTTCTCTCTCTTTCTCCCGGGAAAGAGAGAGAAAGATTCTGCACTGCCGAGACTGGGGATTGCAGACTCCAGACTATAGATGCTCAATTAGCATACCCTCGTGCTTTTCATTAATAATCCTTCTAGTTAATCCTTATCTTCTCTCGATAGCTGTATAAGCTAGGGTGCATATATCCACTGTTTATTCCTACTCGATATCACGTCGTGACGACACTTGTTGATTATTGCTCTAATCAAATTTAAAAGAAACGTGCTAATTTTTCTTTTCTATGAATCATTGGATCCAAGTAGAGCTCATTAAGAATATACAACTAATTAAGGTATAAAAATGCATAAACTCTTTCGAAAGACCGTGACGTCTTTCTAAATTAATTAACACCTAGATTTATCTAACTGCGAAATAAATTGATTGTTTGCATATGTTAATCGTGGAGTTTCCAAATGAAATACGATATGCACGTGTGCATAATTGCATTTTATTATTAGTTCGCGACGAAGCATAAATGGAGGTACTGCGGCATAATAATCATCAGTGTTTCCTCTATGTTAAGAATTATGTAATCGCGCTTGAAGAATGGCATCTTAATCAGCCTTGGAGATATATATCATGTAGGTTAATGATAATGATGACGCTGTACTAATTTTTTATACATAATAAAACGTTATGTGCTAAAGAAATAGTAAAATGTGGTATACAACTACAATTTGTGGTTTCACTATTACAATTATATAGTTCTACAACCAAAACCATGTGGTTGTAGCAACTGTGGCAACAAATGTGGAAACTATTTAATAATAGTGGCTACATAATAGTTGCTACAACAACATGTGGTTCTGTTAATCGAAACCCATTGTTGCTACCAATTAGTTATAGTTTTACCATATTTTACTATTTCTGTGATTGTCACAACCGAAAAGTAAACATACTCTGAGGTTTTTATAGCCATCATGTCATTTTTTGTATATAATATTTCTAGAATGAGTGACTTAACAATTGTAAAATAATTGGTGACGTATATATCATTATTGTTCTTTCGGAAGTATATCATACATTAAACATTAAACAATGCTTAGTTTAAAAATACCAAATGATTCATATTGGAAATAGATTATACTATATTATACTAATATAGTATAAATTCCAGAGCAGGTATTGGAAGATACCACCAAAAATTTTTTACAATAAGATCTAGTTGTATCATCTGCATCATTATTGACAAAATTTTCACCATCATCATCAACATCATCGTCATACAAAACCAATGTTGTTTTTAATAGTGTGTACGCAATTACACATATTTTAGCATCATGATAATAAACCAAGAGGGTATACACTATAAGTAAAAAAATGTTGGGTGTCAGTTTAACGGTTCATTCGAAACTGAACTGTCCCTATTCTCTTCAGGTTATTTGTCCCTTCAGGTCATTTTTCTTTGTCAATGATGAACTGCAGCCTAAATTGGTTTATGTATTGTACAATGTACACATACTATCAGTTTATTCCAACAAAACTACATAAAACCATCAACTACATAAATCCTTCAACAATACTAAAAAACCCAAAAGTGGGTCGCACAGCCTTTTTAATCATCTCATCACCCCGACCCATCATCAGGAAAATGGTACTAGCTCCCCTAACAGCAAGCACGTGGTTCCCGGTGCCTCGTGGTAGCGGCGCTGCGTAGGCGTATCGAAAATTGTGTTTACAATCAGGCGAACGTCTCGTGTCGAATGGGTGGAGCCTTTCTCTTCAGTGGCAATGTGGTAGCACTGCCAACACCGGAACATACGGACAGGTGCGGACAGGAGTAGCTAGCGACGGGGTTGCATGCACAGAGGCGGACATATCCCAGCCTAGCGAATCGCTGATTGGCTTAGTCGCACCCTCGGGCGGATCTTCCTCAAGGTCACGCCCATTCTTCGGCGCGCGCTCCCGTCTTCCCTCGTTTTCGCTCCTCACGTTGATCTCCCAAAGCCCGAAACTCGCGGTACAGTCCCGTCTAGTCTCTCGTGTGTTGCAGGCCGTTCTGCCTCAATCCGCAGGTGCGCTCGTTCCTTTCAACCTGCGAGACGGAAGTGCAGCTCAATCAGGTTGATCAAATTCAATTCGGTTGATCAAATTCAATTCTGTTGATCGTGTCGCGATTGCGTATTATTTAACGCGATTCCCGTATCTCGGTTATAATGTTGATGTTCCGGTGCAATGTTCCGGTACCACGATTTTAGTGTTGTTGAGGGATGATGACGTGAAGTGGCGATTAATGTGGACAGTGTGAGGACAGCAGGTGTTTGTTGACTTAGGAAGTGGTGATCAGAAGAGGAAGATGTTGCCCTATCAAATGGCCATGGACTATGGAGGCTTTCAGCGACAAAGCCCCGTCGGAGTTGGAGTAGCTGGGGTCGGGGTTGGTGGTCCTCATCAAGGGACCGCCGGGGCGCTCAACATCAACCCCGCTTTCACGCACTCCTGGTTCGTACCGGCGGACCTCTGTGTCCCGTACAAACAGAGTCAGGGTCCTCTCCTCGAGCCAGGGCATGTTGTTTCTCTTATACTTATTTCTCTAATTATTTACGCTTATGGCTAGTTCATGCTTCTGCTGATTTGCGCATCTGGTACTCGTATCACGCGTTCAGTTTCTACCTTCTGTTTAGGCAGGTCTCTCAGAGTTGCGGTTTTGTTTATCGGGAGACTTTTCATCACTGTTGAGAGTATAGTATCAGTAAATAATCTGGTTTCTTATTATGTTTGGGAATTATTAGCATCTTGTCAATATTTGATACCTGTTTTGATAGAGTAATATTTGATAGAGAATTTTTTAAATAAAGCCGCAACTCTGATTTATTCACAGTAAATCTCTCTTAATCACACTGATCGATATCTATAATGACAGAGCGTGAAATCACCATAATCGTCCACTTACAAGAAGATATATCGGGTTGACATATTGACTAGTCACGCGAAGTACAGGTGCACTAAGGAAGGGTTCCGGACATTAATGTCATTAAGAATTAAAGTCGTCTTTCATTTTTCAATATACAGCGTTTATTCTCCATTACCTTTCTTTACATCTGAATTTGACCTAAACTTAAAAAACCACATGTCAAAACTCCTTATCTCCCATCTTTCCCAAGATAGGAGATAAGGAGATATTTGTTTTGACTTTGCCATTCAGAGAAAGTAAATATTTTTTGCACCGGAATCCTCTGTAGCAAGCGACAAAGAAGCTGCCGCCAAACAGTAGTGATTTGATCTCTCGCGGCGCTTCAGGAATATCTTTACTAAGGTGAACGTGGCTTGACAGTCCAATTCTAGTCTCATTTCTCTAAACACTTTTGCTTAGAATCTTCAGCACCAAAGTTTTATTTGTCTTCAATTTGTTTTATTGTTCCCAAATTACTTAGAGTAACCATTTATCAATTTTTTATATCTTTATGAATATATGTGGTAGCTAAACATGCGAACCCAACATTGAATCATCTTAGGGACATGATGACGTCTCCAAAGACGTGTTGTTGATAAAATATTGAAAGTTCCTGTGGTCAGGGAATAAAGTGGATGAGAGAGGAGACCTGCATGTCAGGGTTGGGTCCCTGGAGAGCTCTGTCACAACGAGTGGATAATGGGGTTGGCGACAGTGGAAGGTGTGGAGATGTAAGGGGTGGTCGAACGATGGGACAGATGAGTATGTCACGCCACGGCAGTAAACCCGATATGCGATCACAGGATCGCTGACGCTGACGGGGCAACCCGGGGAGCCGTCAACACCTCCTCCTTCGACTTCTCCATCTCTTCCATCTCCATTTCGAAGCATCGTTACCACCTTGCATTATTACCCCTCTAACTTCTTTGTCAATCAGCCTTATTGCACTTCCCATAAAATGTAACAAGATCACGAAACTCTCATCCTGAATCCTGCTTTATTCGGAATTACCTGAAACAGAAATTAAGTCGCTGGAGGCTTTTACGATCCGACTTCCGAGAATATGAGAATCTCATCAAGATCCCGAAACTAGGAAAAATATGAATGAATATTCCTTATCTTGAAATCAGAAGCTAAACCAGCCGAGCATTTCCATTCAAGAAATCAATGCGTTTCATTCATAATTTTATACTGTTTATAGTTTAAAATACCAAAAATTCGTTGATTTGAACATTGGTAATCTAAAAAGATCTAGTTGGGTCAAATATAAAGTAGGTTTCCCTAACGACGATCGACGTGGCGAGATCGTTGACCGACGGGTTAGGTGAAGTCGAAGGGGAAGGAGAGAAACGTTGTGGCCTCACGTTCCCGGAAGTTGAGTCGGGAGAATGTCCGGATGCGAGCCATCGGACGTGAGACCCCCACCAGGGGTCCGTCTCTCCTACAGGTCTCCGTCGACCCGATGGACCTCCACTTGGGCCAAGGAAAACGCCTTTGGCTGCAAACCCCGGAGATGTCTTCGGCTCCGCGTTCACCAAAAGTTCTCAGGCTCGTTCTCCACTTGGTCACATCGGGAAGCCCATCACGTAGACTTTAGCCCTCCCTTATCTACGCGTCATCATGACCCGCCGTACCCCTTCGCCTTCGGTTCCTCAGTCCTCTTTCCTTTCGTTTCCTCTACCGCTAGCTGCCTCAACTTCTTCGTCTTCATCTCCGCTGCAAGGCGCATATAATACGCTTGGTCACGATTTACGTTCGGCGGATGGTTTGATAGGAATATGGGATCTCACTCTCTCTTTTTCTTCTCCTTTCTCTCTCTCTCTCTTTGACCACGAATTTAAGCTTTCCTCGAAAAATATGTCTCTATTTTGATGACGAGTATCTTCAAGATCTACCGGAAGCCTTAATGGCTTCTACGCACGAAATTTTTTAACCAGTTATCCATAAACAGTAGCTACTTATCACCTCGTTGAACGAGTTCAAGATTATGTATTCATCGTGAGTAATCACAAAATCAGAGAGGTTGCGTAAAGTCGAGTTGTGAAACGATTTGCGAAAGAGTATATTTTATATCGGTTTGGACATCTGTACATGAAATCAGAGCGACGTGTTCATTAACCTCTTGGGACTGGCGCCTGGTTCGGGTTCTAAAATATGGGAAAGGATCAAATCAGTTGGTAGGCGGAGCTGAATTGAATAATTTTACAATTTCTATTCATTTGTAATCTTAATATGGGCAGAAGCTGATTGGTTTATGTATTTGAGGATTTTTCTAGACTGATGGATGCTTTTTCATCTTCAGGAAAAAGGACCTGTTCCATCCATTGATGAATTCAATTCTTAATTCAGAGATTTAACTCTCCTTGCACCCAAATTTAGTGCGAAAACAAAAAACATCCCTCAATCTTAACTGCTCTCCGAGAAACTTATACACCAAGTTCCCAAGACATCTCAGGATCCCCACCAGGGATCTAACTCAATACCCTAGCTATCGGTGCCACTTTCCCAATCCCCTCGTTTCCATCCTTTGCTCAGTTTGCAAAAAGCGTAATAGCAGGGGTGTAAATCCTGTTCTTGGAAACAGGCAATAAATGCGCACCCTTTCTGCATTTCCAATCGGTGTACCCTTGGAAGGCAGAGGTCCTGGAGGCTTTTGATCTTTAGCCACTTCCACTTTCAATAACTGTCCCGTGCCAGCTGTATTGGTCCTGGTTACTGGTTTGCAGAAATTATAATGCACACCGCGACTGCGGCTTCGTCGGCTAATTCAATTAAACGATTCACTCGTAGGTCCGGGGCACCACCTGAGGGCATGTCCCTTTCCACCACTATGTGTCCCTCTCTATGTGGGAATTCGTGTGCGTTGTGTGTGTTGGTCGATATGGAAGAGAAACGTGAGTTGGAGAAGGACCAAAAACCCACCCCTCACGGGTCCCAAGAGAGCCGTAGCCTCACGCTACAATACAATGCTCCTAATGTTACGGCTCCAGTTTCGACATAATTTTCTTTCTCGGCCCTTTCGGCTATCAGCCGCTACCGCTAGCGACGGCCAAACGCCTATACTTGCTTTTATAAGACTCCGACAAAAGGAAATGTTATTTCCGGTGCCCGTTCGATAACGATGACCGTCTAACGAAGCGACGTCAGCATTTCATTTCCCAGAGGATTCAATGTTTCTTTTTTTGCATTCTCATTTTTAATGTAAAAGCGGGTTTTCAGTGATAGATTATATGTTTAAACCGTGTAGAAATTTTTATGGGATTTTGAATGCTTTTTTTCTGGGTATAATAATGTGGTCCTGATTTGGAATTGAGTTGAAGTTTCAGACGTGTAGTCTGATGATTTTTTATTTTTAGATTTATTGGAATGGAAATTTGATTAAAAAAAAGGTTCCAAAACTCATGATTTTTATTTATTCACTGGTAGGAATTTATACCCAGGATTGCCTAGAATTTTAAAGGATTTTATAGAATTTTAAAGAAACTTTAAAGGATTGCAAAATATTTTAAGTGATTTTAAGGAATTTTGAGGGATTTTCCGAAGGATGTTTGAAAGTGTTGAAAGAATTATTAACACATTTTTTCAGAGATTTCTCAAAATTCAAGAACTTTCACAAATTTGAAATAATTGAAGAGATTTCAAGAGACTTTAATGAACTTCAAGGGATTTTGATATATTTTAAACGATTTTAAGGAATTAAGGGATTTTAAAGGATTGCATTTGATTTCATTAGAATTTAAAGGATTGAAAAATATTTTAAGTGATTTTAAGAAATTTCAAGGGACTTCAAAAGATTTATTTTTATAAATTTAGATTTATTTAATTTTAGGGAATCTTAAAAGATGTTGAAAGGATTATCAAAAAATTTTTTCAGAGATTTCACAAGATTTCAAGAACTTTCAATGATTTTCAAAAATTTGAAGGAATTGGAAAAAATTTCAAGAGATTTTAATAAACTTCAAGAGATTTTTATATATTTTAAACGTTTTTAAGGAATTAAGGGATTTTAAAGGATTTAATTATTGATTTCATTAGAATTAATTCCTTGAAATTTCTTAAAATCGTTTTAAATGTCTTGAAATCTCTTGAAAATTCTTAAACTCTCTTGAATTCATTTAAAATCCATTGAAATCCCTTAAAATCACGGAAAATGTATTTAATCATCTTAAAATCATTTCGAATTATTTTTAATGTTTAAAATGTTTTTTAAAGTATTGCAAAAGATTTTAAGTGATTTTAAGGAATTTCAAGTGACTTCAAGAGATTTTTAAATTTAAAAATTTGCTAAATTTGGAATTTCAAAAGATGCGACGAGATTTTGATCGATTTTGAGGATTTAAAGGGATTTTTAAAAGTGTTTAAAGGATTATCAAAATTTTTTTTAGAGATTTCACAAGATTTTAAGAACTTTCTCCAATTTTCACAAATTTAAAGGAATTGGAAGACATTTCAAGATATTTCAAGAGATTTTAATGAACTCCAAGGGATTTTTATATATTTGAAACGATTTTAAGGAATTAAGGGATTTTAAAGGATTTCATTTGATTTCATTAGAATTAATTCTTTGAAATTTCTTAAAATAATTTTAAATGTCTTTAAATCTCTTCAACTTTCTTCAAATTCCTATCCTTTAATTCTTGTAAAAATATCTTATTTTCTTGAACTCTCTGGAAATTTCTTTAAATATCTTGAAATCCTTGAAGATCACTTAAAATTTCTCTTAATCCTTTAAAGTCTCTTTTAATTCTCTAAAATTACTCAAAATATCCTATGGTCTCCTCCACAAAATTCCCTAAATGTCTTGAAATTTCTTTCAAATTCTTAAAATCTCCTAAATTCATTTGAAATCCATTGAAAATCCTTAAAGTCACTTAAAATGTATTTGAACATCTGGAAATCATTTCAAATCATTCAAATCATTGGCTAGTAACTCATCGAGATTAAAAAATTGTTCTGGATTCATTATTTGCAATATTTGATTATCTAATTTGTTTATTTTTGAAATTAAATTTGTGAAATATATGGACTTCTAGGAAATTTCAAAGCCATATATTTCAAAAATTTAATTTTTAAAATCTATAGCCCTTGATAAGAGATGAGTCCCTTATCCAAAGACTCAATTAAATCGAAAAAAGTGGTTTTGAGAAATTTTTCAAGAATTTAAAAAAAATTTAGGGAAGTTTAAGTAGATTCCTAGCAATTTTAAAGAATTTTTAAATAATATCAAAGAAAAGGGAAGTTCCAAAAGTTTAGAGCAATTTAATGTTTTTATTAAGTTTTCCAAAGAATTTTAAGGAATTTAATAGGATTTTAAGAAATTGTAACTGATTTTAGGGAATTTAAAAGAATTTCAAGTGATTTAATTAATTACAGCGATTTGAATAATTACACACTGAGAAAAATTTTTGGTTCGGACAACAAAACTTTTTATTGCTATAGAAGCAACAAAAAGTATTTAGTTGTGCCACCCGAATTTTTTTTTAACCAACCAAAGTTTCATTATTATAATTCAACCAAAACTGAGATTTTGTTTGTTTAAATGAATTTTCTTGGTTCAACAAAAGGTTTGTTGAAAGAACCAAGATTTGATTGACACAACCAAGCAATTTTCGTTGCTTCTATAGCAAACAAAGTTTTTTTTTGTTGGTACCAAACATTTTTCTCATTGCAGAGCCTTGTCAGAATCCTATTTTAAATAGAGCTAAATAATTCAATTCCTGCCCGGTAAGAAGGTCGAAATATCAACTCTTAGGGCCGATTCCACCAACTGTGATTAAATTTTAATATTTTTAATCCTTGATTAAATCCTTGATTTGCGAACGAAAGTATTGACTAACTTAAGTTAATCAAGGATTAAAATTTAACCACAGTTGGTGGAATCGGCCCTTAGTCCTCAGATCTATCGAAACAAGAAGAAGACCCGATTAGGCATGACCCCGGCTTTTTATCAAGACATCCGGGTGTTCATGTGCATTTCGCCAGAAAGCGTGAATGAGGGCGATCGAAGCGGCTGAACGGTAACCTCGTCATAGTCCGCTGCTGAATTATTGATGCCCGGCACTCAGCACCCCCTAACCAAGACTTGATCCTCGTGTGTCCGATGCTTTGCAGACGCTAAGGTCCACCATCGTTTCTACATCTCACACCCCCATCACTTTCTCGTAAGGGACTTGTCTCCCCTGGGACTCCTGGGTCCTTACACCGACTCCCAATTCCAACCAATTTGACCGAAAGTTGGGCTTAATTTTATTTTCGCGCGTCTGCAGACGCCGCTTCGGTTGCAAGCTTCGGATCCGGGCAAAGGATGCCTCCTAACCACCTACGATTCTCGTACCTCTGGGGAAAAAGAATTGCCGAGAAGGGGAAGGAGAGGGATGAGAGGAAGCAACTACAGACTAACACAATCGAGACCATACCTCCACCCTCATCTCTTTTATCTTTGCACAATCAGCACCCGGAGGTTTCTCTAATCACACTTCGCGGACCTTTGGTTATCAGCTATTGAGACCTAGGACAGAGGACTTTTTCTGTCTAGACTGAACTTCTGCAATAATAACTCTTGATCTATAATTTGGAATCAATTCCTCAAAGTTTGCATCATCCTTCCTGTGATCTTGAAGAACTGCGAAAAATGTCCCGACTTGAAGAATTCAAGACTCCTAACTTCTTCCCCTATCCAGAATTTCCCTTAAAGTAATACCGTCTGGATCCTCGAAGGGAAAGTAGCTGTCATTGTTCCTTGGGGACTGTAACCGGTGGGCTAGGACGGAGAGCAAGTTATGAGAAGCGAAATGCGACACGGGCTATCACTGGACCTCTTCTTGCAGAAATTCCGCTCCTTAAGTACTCAAGATGGGGAGATTAAAGTACTCTCATTCTAGAGCCGTTAAGGGTAATGAGGGCCCAATAAAAACCCATCTTGTTTTTAACCCCTTGGCTCAAACTGTCCGTTTAATGTTTAACAGCACTACTTCCACTTTTCGATGATGGTGGAAGCAAGAAGGACATCTAGATTCTAGAATGATCCCCTAAATGATCAGAAATACCCAAAATGATCCAAAATACCCGAAGTGATCCGGAATACCCTAAATGATCCAAATTACCCGAAATGATCCACCTAAAAGCGAATAAACTTTTCGTAAAAGTTTTTATCGACAAATGCTGGTGTGTCTAATCAACATGATGATAAACGAACCTGTGTGCGAAATCGGAACGTGGAAACTTCATTAGCGAGGCTATTGACCGTCAGGGAAGTTTTGACTATAATGCGGGTCAGCCGCGCTTATTGGCTGGCAGTTGTTGTTAAAACCGGAAACGTACTCTGGAGGCGTGGTTTAGTTGAGCCGACATTCGATCGGATGCATTTACTGGCTTCCCGGTAAACGTAGGCTTGATAGCGATTGAATAATGTATGCTGTTTAGGCAACCAGCAGTTCACATGGACATCCCTGACAAGTATGCTCAATCGAACTGGCGAAACGTGCCACGCCTATGTTTGCTAAAGCTCAACATTCAATAATTTGCATTTGCATCAATATTTTAGGGAGTTCCCTTTAAAATTCTGGAAATTTACTAGAAAGTGAAAAGTCCCTAACATTTAGGATATTGGACAATACCTATCATTTTTTAGGGAATTTTCCTAAACCTTTTGGTGATACACCGAAAATATTGCATTGCACAAAGAAAATTTGGACTCAGCACGAATTTTGTGAATTTCTACTAGAAATCGTTCCAAATGCATAAATATATACGTTTATAATTAAAAATATATATTTCGGGGACCTGATTAGGGCCACAGCAGGGCCCTAATATGGGCCCCAACTAGTTTTCCCTATCAGGGCCCTGGTTAGTTTTCTCGCCAGGGCCCCGACTAAAAAATGGAAAACTAGTGAGGCCCCCACTAGACCCCTATCGAAATTTCTACTCGGGTTCTTCTACTTTTTGGAAATCTTGCAAAGCCGCAATTTATCAAATAAAATATTTTTTAATTTTTTGAACCTATCACACAGTACTCCCAACGAAGTGTAAAACCGCTAGTCGATTGTTCGACAATGTCATCAATCGTTTTCTGACAAGAATAAGAAATGAGAAATACGTGTCGACATCTCCAATTATTTAAGCCTGTCATTCAAGACAACACCGTGCATAAAAATTGATCTGACCTCTTATTCCAACTTAAAATAATATAATAAAATAGAGATACTGTTGATAATGAAATAGGGCATTCAAGAATTTTCCACATCAAAACTAAACATCTGGTAAAAATATTATAAAAGATGATTATATTTATCTATTGGAATTTTAATTTACAATTTTGAAACTTCTCAGTATTATTTTTTAATTATATTTTAATTTTTTAAGAATTTAAAATCTTATAAAACTTACTTACTTACTTATAGAACTCACTATCTTACTAGATTTATTCATTCTATAATAATTGATGATTTTTAAAATCTGATTATTGTTAATTTAATTTATTAAACAAATTTAATTAACAAATGCACAGTTTGGCTATTTTTAGAGGTAGAAACTTGATTCTTTCAACGTAATTAAGTGTAAATGACTAATTTTTAAATCTTTAGGGAGTTTACATAACAATAAACAATTTAAATTGTTAACGACAATTATATGAATAAAATTTTAATAGACTTGGGCATTTTTGGAGAGAAAATTGCGTTTCTATGATTTTATTAGCAGCTTATTATTTATCAATCACTCTCTGCTATCAGTCGATAACAATTGATAATTGTTTAAACATAATTAATTAACAAATACACTGTTTGGCTATTTTTAAACGAAGAAACTTGAGTTTTTCAACGTGATGTTGTATAAATGATTAATTTTTAAACTTTTAGCGAATCTGCATGACAATGAATAATTAGTTAACAATTATTTAACAATAATTACCTGAAATTTTTATCATTTACAGTTAATTACGTTGCAAAAACCCTACCGCAAAAAATAGCCAAGCTGTAAATTTGTTTATTAAATTTGTTTAAACAAGCATCAATTGTTATTGAATGACTAAATCTGATAAGTGACATTACTCTTTAATTTTTGTCGGATTCAGTAGAAAAAACTTAATTTATTTCATCATAAATTCCTGTTATAGCCAATTGCTTATAAAATTTTTATTATAAAATAACAAATTATTTATTATCTTTCATGAACTTAGGTAAAAACCGGTTTCTGACCATAAACGATTCATATTTAGTGGGAATAAATTGACGAATCACTGTCAATCCCCATGAATCCATTTTCCCTCACTTATTTCTTTATAACAAATTCAATAAATTTTTAAACAATTGATAAGCTATTGGAAAACTTTACTAGACAGTTACTTCATTGATTCTAGGTATTTGGGATAGACTCCCAGTATTTCTTGAAACCCGGCACTTAATTTCCAGTTTTCCTAATTAGGACCACATTAAAACTAGAGAATACTAGACAGGACCTCATCCAAATTTCTAAACGGGTTAAAAATTTTAATCATACTTAATATATCACTGGGTAATCCAATGCGTCAATCGTGGCCGACATTTTCGTTAGCATTGAAAAAAATCGAGTCTAAATAGGGAGAATGTCAACATGCATCACCATTGTTACATCTCGAAGACTAGGAGCATTAAAGCAATATAAATGCGCGCAATTTACATCAGCTGAAGTGTATGTTAATTGGTGATTCACTAATCTGGACAAAATATGACACCGTCGAGTGAAAAAGTTAAAATAAATCAATTTATTCCGAGAGTACACTTTTCCTCTCTCTGTTGTCGTAACATATATATTGTAGATTGTTTTTCTTTATTTTAAATGGTGCATTATTAAGTATGAGGTAGACTCAAAGATAATAAATTCTAGATGTGAGGCCCTCAACAGAAAATCTAACGCTTTCTTTTTGTCCTTGCAGCATCCTTGAACTGCGGAAAGAGAAAAGCAGAGATGCGGCGAGGTCACGTCGTGGGAAGGAGAACTACGAGTTCTACGAGCTGGCGAAAATGTTGCCTCTGCCAGCGGCCATAACGTCTCAACTGGACAAGGCCTCCATCATAAGGCTGACTATCTCTTACCTCAAACTCCGAGACTTCTCGGGTCACGGAGATCCCCCGTGGAGCCGGGATGGACCACCTCCCAACAAGTCTGTCAAAAGTAAGGAAAATCTGATCTCCTTGCATCTTAATTCAACTTCTGGCTGGGAAAAGTCGAAGCGACTAACTTGCTTTTGATTATCTGTACAAGACATAATAGATTTTCTAGGATTCAGGATTATTACAGAATATTTCGAGATATTACTTAAACTCTTCATAAAGTCCTTGAATTTCCCTAAAATCTTCATAAAATCCTTGAATTTCCCTAAAATCTCTGAAATTAACTAATGTTTTAGCAATGTTTATAAGTAAAAATACAATCAAGAGAAAGATTCGTTCAGAACTGAAAACCACATAAAAAGTAAGACTCTAATTCGGTGTATCGTTGAATGACGAGGTGGGTTTTGCTACTTGCACATCGAGTACGTAGGACTCTAACGAAATTACTTTGGTACGGGGAAACGATAGACCGCGTTCGGCAGAGGGTTGGAATGAGTGGCAGCAAGACCCGAAGAAGGATTTCCTTGATTGTCCCCTACGCGTACGTCAATCCAAACTCACATTCGCTGGATCCGAAAGACTAAACGAAGTTATCCTTCCACTGTCCCTGCTTCTGGACTACATCACGTATCCTGGTAGAGTCGAAGTTAAAGTCGAAGTCAAAGTCGAAGTCGAATTCTTCTATAAATCATCCCCCAGACCTTCTCGTCTTCACTTAAACGTCGATTAGCTCACTAACGGAATTTACCCAGCTTTCCCAAGTCTCCAGGTTCTCAAGTCTCCAGGTTCCCCACATCTAACAATAATACCTGATTTGCTTTAGTTTCAGCTGTAGAAGAAAAATTTTTTTTCCACCCAAATTGTCAAAGAAGAAACTTGCAAAGAAGTACTTTTGCAACTCGATTGTTTACTATGTAAGACGCGAACGCGTTTCACTCAGCTATAATTACCATGGAAATCGATGCTGAACCTACTGTATTCGTCGAACGTGACGTTAATCATCCGCTTGCGCAAACAATTGAAGCACTCTCTTACGAGCAATAAACATTGAGTTAGAGGAAACTGAACTAAGAAAAAGGAGTGGTGGAATTTTAAAAAGTTTGCTATCTGCGATTGATATTCGCTCCTCGCTTCGCTTACACCTTGAAATGATTTGTCGGGTCAAGCGGTCTATTACTCTTTCAACTTTCTTGCTGCCTAGAATCTCTATTTTCTTTCTCAGTTTCTGTAGTTCATAAATTCTGGGATATTCCGTTTTACAAATACATATCAGAAGACTAATCTTTTCATTCTTTTCCGCTCTCTTCTAATCGTGGTTCTGACGTGTTCAGTGATTGGTCACTAACTTCACCCAAACTCCGAAGAGAATCTGCGGCTGATACCCTCTGATGGATCTGAAGGCTCCTCTAATTCTAAGTAAAAGAAATCTAAGTGATTCAAGTTATGTAAATACTAAATCGATTGGCAAAAATAATATTAGGTAGAGGCGTTGAGTTAGTAATATTTTATGTTGATTGTATTAATATTTCAGTAAGTTCTGAAAATAAGCCACCCCAATTTTACGTAATCGTTTAGAGTTGGATATTTCGCAGAATTTCGCAAACCGATTCCTTGAAATTGAGAGTGAAGTAAACTTAGGTAATCACCCCTCAGTCTTTACAGAAAACTATAGTTATTATTATTATTACTATAGGTATTATTATTATATTAATATTACTTTGCGCTACTTTTCCAGGGGTGAGCAGGGAAGAAATTCTTAAAAGAAGCGTAGTCCAGACAATAATAGATGCCTTCTCGAGATATCTTTATAATTCGAGTGACCACGCAACCGGCAATAGATTCGCAGATACATAGTAATAGAGAATTGTCGCCAATAATCGAAGGATAAGATCGCCTCTTTCATTTTCGAGCTTCATTTAACGAATATAAGGGAAAAATATCTGCCTGATAAATTCACAGCTTTGCAAAAAGGGACCCAACTCTATCAATCAAATCTCTTGAAATTCCTTAAAAATCCTAAAATTGTTAAGAACTCTTCCAAAATATCTTAAAATTGCTTTAAATCAATTCTTGAAGATTCTGATTATTTATTTTTAGTTAATTTAATCATGAATTGTTTTGAAAAATTTTGGAAAATAAATTCATAGGATTTTGAAAGAACTAAAGTAAATATTAATAGTAAAATATTGGAGTTTGGTTGAATTTGAGGTAGGAACGGGTGATCTAGAAAATCAAGAAAGGTCGGTTAAGTTAATATTTGCAGAGCCGAGAAACGGGAAATCTAGCGGTGCGGTATAAAGGACTGGGGTACTGCAACTCCCACCTCTACCCACATGTAAATCTAATCACGGCAACAACCCCAACGCCCACTCCTCGCATTACCAACCACCGATGTAACTAAACTAACGAAATTGAGTTAGGCGCCAGCCTCGTACTGCTGCCACAACTCCTCGTCAAACTGAATCCACTGCCCTCGTCGCAACAATCTCGAATGCTTTGAAGATCCTCTTCTCTTGGGCCAACTCAAATTCTACACTTTTTTTCATAATAGACGCCCAAAAAATAGCAGACGAATTATTTTTCATCTCATTTAGCTTTTTTTTTTTTAATTTCATTTAGTTTTTTTTTCATTTCATTTAGTTTATATCAGGCCTGTACCCAGGATTTTGTTTCGGGGGGGGGGGG